>APFE030761159.1:164699-184576 GCA_000404065.3 Pinus taeda | reverse complement strand
ATGGCCTTAAATCTAATATTGAGAAGTTTGTGGAAGAATGTTTGGTTTTCCAACAAAAAAAATCTAAGACATATAAAACTGTAGGTATTTTACAACCATTAGTCATTCCAAGTCAGTGTTAGGAGGAGGTCTCAATGGATTTTATCATAGGTTTACCCAAGTCCGAAGGAAATAGTGTCATCATGGTGATATTTGATATAATTACTGACTATGCACACTTTTGTGCGTTATCTCATCCTTTCAAAGCCAGTATAGTCACTATTGCATTTGTGGAAAAAATTCAAAATCTACATGGAAACCAAAAGATTATTATACGTGATAGAGGTCCCATTTTCAATGGAAATTTTTGGACATAATTATTTTCTTGTGTTGGCACTCAATTAGCTCGTAGCTTATCTTATCATCCTTAATCTGATGGGAAAACTTAGATAGTGAACAAAACTTTGGAAGAATATCTTCCTTGCTTTGTATATGATAAACAAACAAAATGTGTCAAGTGGTTACCTGAGGTAGAATGGTGTTATAACACTTCCTTCCATACCCTATCAAAAATGACCCCATTTAAGGCTCTTTATGGATATTATCAATCATCCATCACATCATCTTTAAGAGAAAATTTGAAGGTTCAAACACTGGAAGAGCACAATGAACATGAACAATAAATTCTCCAATAGTTAAAGGATAACATGACTCTGGTATAGAATCAAACGGAAGAACAAGAAGATCAACATCGCAATGAAAGAAGTGTTGACATGGGAGATTGAGTATTTTTACATATACAACCATACAAACAAATGTCCCTCAAGCAAGAAAAAAAGGATAACAAATTATCACCCAAGTATTATGGACTTTACAAGGTGTTGGAAAAGATTGGTACTATAGCATACAAATTAGAGTTACCTGTAGCTTAGCGAGTACGCCCAATTTTCAATGTTTCATGCTTAAATAAGGTTATAGGTGACAAGCTCCTAGTTCAAACTATATTTCCAGAACTTGACGAGGAAGAAAAAATCATGTCGGATCTTGAAGCAATCACGGAAATAAGAATGTGATAGCTACAAAATCGATCAATTTTAGAGTAACTCATTAAGTGGAAGAAATTACCTACTAGATATTCCACATAGGATGATGATTATTTTATACATAAGAGCCTAGAACTACTCAAGCATTGAGGACAACACTTTTTTGGTAGAGAGGGGCATGGTTGATCCCTATAATACTAGTGTAGCCCCCATATTATTATTGTTTACCCCATAGAAATCCACTATTATTATGGTTGTGCCCTTACATTATTATTTTTATGTTGGTTCTAATTATATTTTGACCCTTTAGACTCCTATATATACCAAGTAGGTCTTGTCATTTGAATCATCCAAGAATAGTTCATGTATGTGATGTAAAGGGATGTTTTCCCTTGAAGTGCCTTATTATCTAGTCATTTATCTATATTTTCTTATGAAACTATGTTATTTTGATCTGATTACATAACAATCACAATAAGCTAGGTGACACGTGGTAGGAAAAATTGGAATTTTGGGGTGACCAAGTGGGCAATTTCTGGGTGACATTTGGCATCACCTAGAGGATGACAAATGGCATAGTGATGTCATCATTTCATCATGACGATGTTAGCGTTAATATCTGCTCAGACAACTAAGGGCTCGGTTTTCAACCCCTGGTCACACAAGCAAATATATTAAGCTTCTGAGAGAAAAGTGGTTGAAACCAAAACATGGATATGGGCACGATTTTGTAATATGGTCCTATGGAAAAAATTTCATAGATCTCATATGAAAGTCAAATACTATCAAAAGAAAAATTTCCCATGGGTAAAACCATAAAATAATACTATGGTATTTAAAGTTTCGAGGCTATAAACATGAAAGAGATTGAAGAAGGAATGTTGGCGTTGTTGCTAGAAAATAGAGGCTAAAAGAAACATTTGGCGTTTGGGTGTCAATTTTGATAAAAGAAAAAAATTATACAGGAACCCAAAAAATTACAATGCCTATAAATTTACAATGTGATGACATGACAATTGATGTTATTATCCAAAAGTGATTCAACACTGAGTGTGGAAGCTTCTATGGTGTGATGTCAAACAACTAGTTCAATTTGTTCAAGAATAGGTGAGAATTGGACATGAAATGGTAGTGAAGGCAGAGTTGTAAGTCTTGTAATTGATGTAAAGAATTGAGGTAGATTAAATTGGGGCAGAAAATTGGTGATAAAATTAAGAATTAAAAGAGTGAAGCTACTATATAGGCATGTGTGTGTGTATGTGAGTGAAATTTCAATTGGTGAAACTTAGGAGGTTGCTGAAAACAAATTAAATATATTTTATCTATATTACATGAATCAAAATAACATGATTGACCAAAGATAACAATTTGAAAATGAATGAAATATAGGTCTAATTGACCACTTCATGTTGGTACATGTAAAGATTAGAGGTTGGTGCCTCTAGCAAGTTGGGGTTTGTATATCTAAGGGAGTTGGGGCCTTTTGTGAGTGTTTTCTTACAAAATTTGATGTTATCAGAAGTTGGGGCTTATAATTACATCATAATAAAATCAAATGTTGTGGTTTTTCTCCCAAAAGGGTTTCCACATTAAACATATGTGTACAAAATGTCATGTGAATGGTGTTTTGTTGATTTGTTTATTCCATTAATTAAATAATTGTTTAAATAAGTGTAAAATTTGTAGAATATTTATTCACCCCCCTCAATATTCTTTGATTCCCAATAGATAGCATGACCTTTGGTAGATTGGGTTGAAAGGGCAACTTCCAAGCAAGGCTAAATGGCACACCCAAGAGAAGGTGGAGGAAAATTGTTATCACCTCATTTAGTGGAATTTGTTTACGGCCAAAATCCTTCCAAAATGTGGAGGAAATGTGGAGGTTTAATTAAAACTAGATCAATATATTGCTTGTCATCCATCTTGATGATTCCATAGTAGAAAAAGTAGAGGAATTAGCTGACAGGACCATTTTTACCAAAGTTCGGAAAATTCGGGTATGAAACCTTTTGGGGGTGTTTTGACGCCTAAAATGATGTTTTTTGGGGGTAAAAATTTGTTTCTTTAGTTTCAAACCTTTTTTTCTTATTCTACACGCGTATAAATTTCCAATGACATAATACTTACCTCAATTGAAGTCCATATGCAAAAATTATACCACTCAGAAGTTGACCTTCCTATTTTGGCCACCATAATTCAAGAGGATGTATAGTCAACCCCCATTACTCATGAAAAAGGGACTAGCCACATGATCATGATGAATAAGACTCTAGAATATTCCATATTTTAACTCTAGTTAAGCGTTGAGGTAGTCAAGCTTAACCACTAGTACGCTATCGAGTTGTGTTGTAATTGAGCCACTAGTAGGAAAAGGGGTTCCATTCTTTTCAAGTGAATTTTTACATAAATGAGCAGAGTACCTGAGAAGAACAGGGAAAGAGAAAACAATAGGATTTGTGCATTGTAATAGCCCACAATCCATATGCCTTATTTCTTTGTACTCAGTATTTTTCTATTTAGAGAAAGATAGAAAAGGGCCTTCACCTTCCAACTCAATTTTCTTCCAAAAGGGTTTCCTTGGCTATATCTTGTGTTAAATGTGGTTTCATGAGTTTTTATTTCCTTTTTCTCTATTTTCTCCATACTTTTTAATTTTCATGAATATGCCATAAATAATAATCTACAGATCCATAAACCTAAAGAGGAATAAACACTAAGATTGTAGATTTTCATATTTGTAAGTGTAGTTTTATCATATCTATTGTGACAAATTGTCCAGTGGAATATCCATGGTATTTTACGAATTATAATATTAGGAAGGTATTTGAAAAATGTTATCTAGTTGTCTTAAACATGAAAATTACTATGTTATCTATAATAAATAATGTAGCAATAAATTTATTGCGAATAATTGGTAGAAATACTGATGGGGGGCCCTGAATCAGTATTTCTTGTAATTAATATTTTTACTTTTCTTCTGCGATGATAATAAACAAATGAGTTAATAATTTCCATCTAACATATCCAAAGTATAAGCAACAAATAAAAGCATATAAATCACAAACCACATCAATGGATCAACAAGCACATCATCACATCAAGGCACTTGTTTCTTAGGTGGAAAACCCAATTGGGAAAAACCATTGATGTTGTTGTCTACTTTGTCTTCTATTATTATTACAAATTCTTTACATCTTACATTGGTGCAAGATTTTAACAATGCATAGGCTCCTACCTGTTGGAGGTTCCTACCTCAGTTAAATTCTCCAGCTGCTACTGGAAGGAAGCCACTACTCCCTATGGCCTCTTGTGATCCATGTTTCAAAATCTTTCACACTAGGATCATTTATAAAAAACCATTGATCTGGTAGGCCATGTTTCAAAAAAAAATTAGACTAGTCCCACATATAACACTATGCTCATTGAATACTAAAACAAATCCTCCTTTTAATCTTCTCATTTTAATGCATCTCAATACATCAAGTCCCAAAAACAACATACAGTGCAACCACTATCAACCAAAACCTATGCTAAATAATTTTGTGAATAATAATAATAATAATGACAAGCAACAATTAGCTCAAAATAGAATCATAATAGGTATCTATAGGCATCAATGCCACAAGAGGTGTCAATCAACCAAGGATTCTGAACTTTGTTTACTACAATATCTAGTGACGACCCCTTAACAAACATGCATTCATTGTCTTTCTTCAGTAATTATTCTCAAACACATACAACAAGCACATTAGTCTATAAGCATTGTAACATGTCATCAAAACTATGCCTACACTGTAGCATAACCCTACATGAAATTCTTAACCACAACAACACCGAGTCTTTGTCTTCAATCATACAATCTCTCAGCAAGATGGAAACCTATGAAAAGACAAGCAATGAAATCAAATTCATAAGAAAAAAAATTCAAATATAATTTGTCATTGATCTTTGCATACACAATACTCTATTATATAAACCTCTACCCTTAGCAAAAATGTTGATCTCATCACAACCTATAGATCTCAATCCCTTAAACAAGTCAACACAAGTCCTTACCCAATACAACAATAGTGAGTCATACATGGTAAACAATATATGAAATTCATTCAGCTATTAATCTCTGTGAAACAGTTGGCTTGAGTGGGCCTGACCCTGGTTCAGAGTTATTCGTGCCAACCAACAAAACCCGAACTGCTGGCCCTTTCAGCAACAACATGCATAGTGTAGGTTGCAATCTCACCTGAAGCAGTATTGAGGGATGCTAGGATGAGGTTTATGCATCCAAAGGCCTGTGTGATGGTCTTCCTAAGGGTCTTAAGGCTCAGATCTACCTTCATGCAACCCTAATGCTTCTAATTGATCAACTACTGTAAATCTATTCTAATAGCTTTCAATTCTTCGCAAAGGTCTTAAATTGTTATTAACATGCATAAAAGATACAAATCCACTACTTTTGTGCAATAAACAAGCACTAACTCACATAAGTCATAACATATCATAGAGATATGCAAACTTAATTGAAACAATAAAAAAGGCACAAAAGTATAGATTCGGCTCAAAACTGTCTTTATTAAGATGTAAACGTTTAGATACAAACTTATTATCCATGTGCACCCAGTTGTAGGGGCCCGCACACTCAACTGCGGACTTTCCAAGTTCTTCGCACACTCAACTACAAGAGCCTTCCCTTTTCTCTTAAGTATAGGAAAAAAAAAAATTCTACCTTAGCACCTTGCCCTTACAATAATTGTTCCCCTAAGTTATCTCTTTAGAATCACTATGACTCAACTATATATAGCCTTTTCATTACAATTCCATGGCCTGTGGACCATTGGTGAGTCTCAAAATCATCCTATCACCTACTCATACAAGGGACCAATGCCTGTTTTGACTCTTACTTAGCTTCACACTCTGCTTCCACATTTCGTGGAGACTTTACTTTCTTTAACAAAAACTATTACAAAATTTGACCCCAGGGATCCCATCCCAACAAGGCCCTAGCACAAATATGGTGACTCGCCCTCAAGTCACTTAGTTGGCTTCTCAACTTTGTTGCAGAGGTCGCTGAATGCCAGCATCAATACTTTAAGGTTCGTTGTGCTCTGTACTGCAGCCTATTGCACTTCTTCAACTAGCTTCTCTGTAGTTTGCCCCTCCATCATGAGGTGCATGGTCCTTTGTGTCTGTTGGAATGTCTTCAGCTTCTCTTAGATAGCCCAAGTAATTTGGCTCACTTCCTCTGTCCATGGTTGATTCCAACCCTTCAAAACTGCTTCTTTGCATTGTAGCTCCTCAAGTTGTGCCTACAACAACTTCCCTTCTTGTAAGAGTGCGAAGTGTTGGATTGGTGCCAAAGTGTGTGCAATCACCCTGATCTCATCAACTTTTTGTTGTGCCTCTCAGATATTTTTACCTAGTCGTTGCAGGTTTAAGTCCTCATACAAAGTGGTCCATAGCTCCATTGCATTTTCAAAAAGATCATTGTAGCCTGATACTGCATTCTCCAAAGTAGACATGTGTTCTCTGATGGTCCACCGCATTGCTCCTTGACCTCTGGTGGAGTAGTCGGTTCAACTTCAATTGCAATTCCAAGATCTTCATCTGAAATTCAAAAGTAAATTGACCTACCTCATCCTTAGAATATCTCATTACAACAACCAATTTCTGAATATTTGTTGAAGTTGCCTCATCCTCTAGAATGTGTATTTTTGGTACTAAATTACATGCATGTGTAATTGTTGCCTTGAGGATTTGGCTTCATGTTGCTAGATCTTATTTTTCCTTAAAAGCCAAAGCCTTTACAGTGAATATCTACTCATAGTTCATTTTTACTTCACTAATTACCGATAGCACGCACTTCTCTTTGATCTGAAGCTCATCAGGGACCCCCTGATGAAGCACATGTAGGGTCTGAAATGGTAGCGTGGATAAATTCACACCCACGCCTTTGATATTTCCGAGTTGGGCGTTATCTTCCTCTGACTATATGCGTAATGTTCCTTCTAGAAAGCAAATTACTCTCAAGTCCAGAGTTATTTTTGTTTCCATTACACTCCCGCTTGCTTGCTGAAAGCTCACTTGAACCCCACTCGCTTGGCCTATGCTCGTTTGCAGCCAACCTATCTATATTTTCACCTTGTGAAGACCTTTCTGCATGCTTCAGAGTGATTTTTGGAACTACTATTCAAACTATTTCCATAGATCCTTTCTTGTATCTGTGACCTTATCCCCAATTTCATAAAGGTCCCCCTCTGTGAGGACCATTGGCCTAATGTGCACTTGCTTATCCGATTTGTGATTTTTCCTTGGTCCGGTAATTGTCTCCTTTTGGTGCTTTGACAGCCTGAAGGGAGTGCTCTGCATGTCATCCCCACCTCCTTCCTGCCTAGACCATTCCTTCTCTTCAGTATGCTAGGAAGCCGATTCCTTGACTTCTATTATGGCCTCTTTCGCAGCACACTATTTTTTGGTACATTCCTTAGCGACAGTTTCTTTTTCTTCTGATCGGCCAATTCTCATGTTGTTGCTTGTGGTGCTTCTTTCCATTTTTGTGCAGCTATCATCTGCGGAGAGGAGTTGTCTCCACCTTTGTTGGTACCTGCGCCAAGCTCTGTGCATTGTCACGACTCCCTTGGCCATGTCCCCGCAATCTCCTGTACATCGACCTCTGTAACTAGGTATGGTAACTTGTGCCATATCTTCTTAGGATCTCGCCTTGCGCAAATGTATACATTATCAAAATCGGCCTTAAAGTTTGCGTAGGCCTGCAACTTCTCAAACAAGGTTGGAGACAACCTTGGCCTCTAACTAATCATCATGTGGATGTCCATCTCAACCAGTATCCAGAAGAATTTTGCTTCCCTGACCCTCTCTGGGTCCTTTGTTGCCCACAATGAAGCGAACTTCTCTACCTATGGTAAATCCTCATCCTACAGAGGGACCTTACTATCCTCTGGAAGTCACCATGCAACGAGTACAATTAATGGCAGGAGTCAAGCATAGTGAAATGTCTTGCCATCATCCTCTGTTTCGTAAAAAATTTCTAATAGCTCCTTGCAGAGGGACTGCATCCAGTTGTACTGCACCCCCTTTGCGCATTGTGTAGCCAATGAAATTACTCGCATCAGAACCTTGTTCGCACAACATTTTTGCATGACCTTCCCAGCCAAAATATGAGCGGAAAGATGCATCGCTTGGTCTGTAATAGAGCAGACAGAGTTTCTGCACAACTTCTTAACCAATTTAAAGTCATTTTTCATTTTATCTGCAAGCTCCTTCTCCTTACTTTTGCCTCCAAACTCCTTGGCTAGATCTGCCCCTTTATAGGGAAATTTTGTAATTCTATGGATCAACATGTCTGTTATGGGGATGGGTTTGCCTAACCACAAACACCCATCATGCACCAGCACGAGAAATTGGTGCACACATATAATATTGATAATCAACCTGCTAAAGTGTGGGACACACAACATATGTAGCAATCCGACCTGCTCGACCCATTTTACCCATTCCATTGGTTCCATCTTTGTGACCCCAATCTCTTCATAGTGAATCTTGGTCAAGTACTTATTTGTGGCTAAATACAGAAATTTCTCATGATCAACTAGATCCTAATCCTCCATTCTTAATACAGGGATATGCACTAAGAGCACGCCTTCAAATACCACTTCTTCTGGAAATAAGAACGTAGAGATCATGAATTTCGCGTTATCAGGGTCCTTTGGAACCTTCACTTTCCCTTTTTGTGGAGGGATATACTCTGGGAGCCTGGTGAGAGGCTCTCCCACATCAACATCAAACTTTTGAACTCCTTCACGGAGTTCTTCTTCATCCAAAGCTGAGGGTTCATGGGGCTTCTTGGACTTATCCATTTTTCCTTTCTACCTAACCTCTGTTGTAATCTTCCTCGGTGACTACCTCACTGGTACAACTTGGGCTTTCTTGTGATTTTCCTTACCAGTAGATGGCTTCGGCCTAGGCGACGATGGCGATGTAGACACAGACATTGTAGCTTCCATTGACGCAACTGTAGGGGCTTCATCTTAAGAAGCAACTTCGTAACTTACAAGTTCGGTGGACATCTGTTCAAGGATAATATTTTGGTTCCACTCAAGCAGTCTCACAAATGTCGGGCTTGAAACCAAATCCTCCCAAGTCTGCCAATTCATGGAGTGAAAAAAAGAGGGCTCATATGCAATTTTTAGAAAGCAACGTGTTCTACAGAAGACCAACTTGCCAGATTTATAGGTGATTTCGAATTCAAATCTGACAGTTCCCTCCATTTTTTTATCATAGATGCATCTTTGGGGACAGATCTCTAAATATTTTTGCCATAAATGTCACTTACTCATTCCTTCTAACGTAATTTTCGCTATCCAATCGTGAATAGTGTCTTCAACGACTATTTTTGGACCCAGTTGCGCAGCACCAACCCCCATGGCACAGCTCGTCCATTGCATCTTCTTCTGTCGCAGCTTCTTCTATTGTACCCCTTGCATCCATCGTGAAACTCCCTTACTGTGTTTTCCTTTTCTTCAAGCATCGTAGTTTATAGTCCCACTCTCCCTTGTAGCTGCCTAGAGCGCTAAGACTCTCTTGCCATCATATAGTCATTGTGCAGGGGCAGGATCCCCTTGATATAACTTTAGTCTACCCCCATTGACTCTTCCTAGAAATATTTCTCCATTTAGCTTCGCGAGATGAACTGTGCCACTATATATAATTTCCTTGACTACATAGCATCCCAACCGTGCATTTGAAATTTTCCTGGAAACTTTGTGAACTTGCTATCATATAGGAGCACGAAATCATTCACCTTGAAGGTGAGTAGCTTAATATGCCTATCATTCCAGGCCTTCTAACGTTCCTTGTGTACCTGTTGGTGAAATTTGGCTATAAGTTGGTCTTCTTCAAGCTCTAGTAATTGCGTGATGTGTTCTTCTATGGTCTCGCAATTAGCCATCTCAATCAATGCTGCAATCCTCAGACTTGGAAGAATATACTCCATCAGCATGACTGCTTTTATCCCATTGACCAATCTGGATGAGGTTTGTCCTGTTATATTGTTACATGTCATCCTATATGCCCATAGGACTGTTGGTATGCGCACATCCCAATCATTCCTCTTCCCTTTACAAACCTTTGTTAACGCATTCTCCAAAATCTTATTGAACGCTTCCACTGTACCATTGGCTTGCGGGTGACAGGGCATACTCTTTTTATGGTAAACCTAGAATTCTTTTAGCATTGCGCTAATTGTTTCATTTAGGAAACGTGTACACCTATCACTCATCAATGTCTTATGGCACCCAAACCACGTGAAGACATATTCAAATAGGAACTTTGCGGTTGTAGCAACAGTACAGTGCTTCACTAGTTGTGCTTCTGACCATATTTTTAAATACTTCATCGTAGTAATAATATACCACACACCTATCTTTTTCCATGTATGGGTTAACAATGGGCTATTGAATTTATAGGTCCGATATAGCCAATGGAACCATTTGTTGGCTTGAGGGGACCTAACCCGAGTTCAGAGTTATTCGCGCCAACCAACAAAACCATAATTGTTGGCCCTTTTGGCAACAACCTGCGTAGCCCAGGTTGCAGTCTCACCCGAAGCAGTATTGGGGGATGCTAGAACTAGGATTTTTCATCCAAAGGTTTGTGTGATGGTCTTCCTAAGGATCTTAAGGCTCAGATCTACCTTTACGCAGACCTAACTCTTCCAATTGATCAACTACTATAAATATATTCTAACATATTTCAATTCTTCGTGAAGGTCTTAAATTGTTATTAACATGCATAAAAGATACAGATCCACTACTTTTGTGCAATAAACAAGCATTAACTCACATAAGTCATAACAGATCGTGGAGATATGAAAACTTAACTAAAACAATAAAAAAGGCACATATGCATAGATTCAGCTCAAAACTGTCTTTATTAAGATGTTAACGTTCAGATACAGACTTCTTATCCCATGCGCCTAGCTGTAGGAGACCACGCACTTAGTTGCGAACTTGCCAAGGTCTCCGCGCACTCAGCTGCAGGAGCCTTCCCCTTTCGCCTATGTAGACGAAACATACCTTTCCCGCCTTAGCACCTTCCCTTACAGTAATTATTCCCCCTAAGTTATCTCTTTAGAATCGCTATGACTCAACTATATATAGCCTATTTGTTACAATACCATGGCCCGCAAACCATGGGTGAGCCTAAAAACCAACCTATCACCTACCCATACAAGGGACTAATTCCCCTTTTGACTCTTACTTAGCTTCGCACTCTGCTTCCACATTTCACATAGACTTTACATTCTTTAACAAAAACTATTACAAAAATTGACTTAACTGACAAAAATTGACCTCAGGCACCCCATCCCAACAGAAACCCTCATGATAGTCTCTACAAAACCATTTAAAGTAAAAAACGTATGTTAATCATGCACAATGATTTGATACTTCAACTCTAACTATGACTTAGGATGTTGATCTTTGCAATCAATCCACTGATTCAAGTGCATATAAGTATAAACAAAATATGAACCATACTAACATTTTGTATATCCCTTCGATCATACAAGTAGATGATCTATGCATATATTCCTACAAGGAACCCCAACTGACTATAGACCACCAGAAACACATGCAAATCGATTCTACGCCTACAGTTAAATTGATTAGATCTAAATGGTGCACATAAGTCTAAGATGTGTTCAATTATCAGAAGATAAACATTTTTATACAGTGTGCATATACTAAATAAGCCTCTTGATCTGGGAGAATCCAAATTGGCCCAACATCTAAATTCCTTAAATTTCATCCAAACCAACACAAGTTCGTAAAGATCATTGAGATGATTCCAATAACCTGAACGACACCCTAATATAAGTTTGTATGAGGAAGTTATTATCATCTAAAGTTTGGCACAAACAAAAAAATTATGTGTAAGAGGGACCCACAAGGTGCCATGTTGTATGCCAATCAGCGGACCAAGTGGACCCACAATAGCTTATGTGGTAGGACATCTTCTAAACATGTGGCGATGATTTAATAATGACATTGCATGCTCAATATTTAACATATGGGGGTCAAAAGTGATGTGGCATCTAGTCAATGTTTGAGGTGGTAGATGCATGGACCAATGAGGGCATGCCATGTCGCCAAATTGCATGGCACCATGTGGGACCTTGAATGTTTTCCTAAGTGGCCATGAAACGTGCACCAAACCTCCATGATGTATGGTTTATGGTTTCTTTTTTATATTTTATGGAATTAAACCAAAATATACGAAACCAACCATAAATGTTATTAATATATGTGGTTATTTATAAAATAAGCCAAAGTGGGAGGCCCATGGGATTGACCCTAAGACCTCTCCAACCACAAACACCTTAATATATACCTTCCAACCCATATGCCCAACTACGGGCTTTGTTAACTCCACCATCAAAAACATATATAAACTATGTTATTCTACCATGTTGGAGGGTGGACCATGGAGAGCACACGATGGATAGATGGAGGTCAAGTTAGTTAGAACTCATCACGTAGGTCAAGGAAGGAACACAAATCAAGGGAATATCTTTTGGCATATTTATAGAATATTCCAAGGAATATTTTTGGGAGAATATTCTAAGATTATTTTGAATTGTTAAGGCACAAAATTTTAGGAGGAGGTGATAGTCTAGAAACCTGGTCAAGTTTATACTCATTTTTCTCAAATATTCATAACGAATCCACTAGTGAAATCGGAATTGTGATCCTAGCAGTGGATCTGGGAGCTCATTGTAGAAGCCCACATGTGTCATTAAATACTTCGCATTAACTTCAAGACAACCTTGCACATGTTAGAAGGTTTTTGTGTTTATACTCTAAAGTTGCATAATTCTGAGGTGGAGTTGTTGGTATGGAGTATACTGTAGTTTAAGAAAAAAAAATTTGGGTCATCTTCAAGTGTGAGGTATTGCCATGTATTTTTCCATGTATTTTCTATTACTTTATTGAGATAATATAGAGGCCTCTCTAATTTGAAGATGACCTTGAAGACGTAACTCACACATTGTGAGTCAACTATGTTAACAAATCTTGGTGCATTGTCTATGTTGTCTTCATTTTATGTTTTTTCTTCATGTATATTGAATTTATGGTATTTTAATGCTCTTAGAACAATTGTGTTTAACATCACCGAAGGAAATATCCTGGATGATGTTGGTATCATAGTGGTATTCTTTGATATTAATTGTGATTCTGGATGCTTAGTAGGATCCAACACTAAAGGGATGAAACAAAACTCAAGTATTTTGACCCTATTATTCGATGTGAAACATGAAGAAAGAAAATGTAGGATAAGACATGTGCACAAAGAATGAGCATGATTTCCGCAAGGCCTTCTACCAGGTGGAAGATCAAGTGGTAAATTTGTTTGCAGATTATGAAAGGAGAATGGAAAAAGAGGGAAAGAAAGAGGGATCTCCAGCACAAGATAATGCATTGGTACATTGAGGAGGTAGAGGAGAACCTCTTTAATCTCCATCTTCAAGTTCAAGATCTTCATCTTCCCCTCATTCTCATCATTCAAAGAGTCATAAAAAAATGTTTATAAAAAGCCATTTTTAATGTGAAATTTGATTTTCCCATGTTTAATGGAGAATCTAATGCAGAAAAGAAAAATAATTGGATTAGATACATCAAAGTCTAATATTGTATACAATAGATCGAAGAGGACAAGGTGAAGATCTAGTTAGTGTCTCTTTGGTTGGAAGGAACAACTCTTATATGGTGGGAGAGAAAACTTCACAAATGCAATAAGAATAATGGTAAACTTCTTTTGTCATGGTCTAAGTTTGTTTCTCCATTAAGAGGGTGATTTTATCCATTGTGTTGTCGATAAAAGACCATGATGGAATGGTAGAACTTGGGATAGGATAAAGTTAAGGATGTTTAAATTTTTACAAAAGATTTTAGGAAGCAAGCATTGGCATTAAATATTCTTTTAGACTCACTAGAAACTTTGATA
The DNA here is from genome assembly GCA_000404065.3 of Pinus taeda. Classification (NCBI taxonomy): domain Eukaryota; kingdom Viridiplantae; phylum Streptophyta; class Pinopsida; order Pinales; family Pinaceae; genus Pinus; species Pinus taeda. The sequence continues at coordinate 170,537 of APFE030761159.1, read as the reverse complement.
AATATATTGACACTTTACACATTTATCTTCATCATTCATTGTTGTTTTTTGATCCAACTAATCTAGATGAAGAAAATGTGAAATAAATTCATCTTGAAAATTGGGGAAAGTACGAACAAGATGACCATAAAAATAAGACAATGACAACAAAGAAAAGGGAAGGAAATCTCTCTTGAACTCATTTCCAGAAACATGGGCTTGATGAGGAGCATTTTTGGAAACTACATCCTGAGTTAAAGCCTAAGAAGTCCCATGGAAAAGGGAAGAAGGAAACTGTTACTATAGTGAAAAATGACCTGGGTTTGGATTTAGACGATGAGATGAAGATTGCAGCTTTTAGGATTGCAAGTGTTGGAAGAAAGATGGGAAAAGCATCAAAGAATGTGTGGCTCCAAGAACTCAAGAAAATAAACTAGAGCATTCAAGAAAAGAATGTTGAGTTGAGGAGATTTAGACAAGAAGAAGAAGGGGAGATGCAGGGATTGCCACAGAAGAGACCTTGGAAAGGTTGCAGTTTAATGAAGGCTTAGCAAAGCCATCCTCACTCAATCCAGAATAGGTAAACAATGTCCATAATTCTTCAGTTTCATGTTGTCATTATGATGATGATTTTGGTGCTTTTGAAAATCACACAATAGGAATTATTTGAAATATAATGAAGAAGATGGGATATGGAGGAAAGGGTTTAGGAGTTAATGGTCAGGGCATTGTGAATCCCATCTAAATTGTGGAACTACGTCGATAGGTAAGACTAGGCTATGTTAAGGAGGAAGAGAGAACATTCTAAGTCCACTAATGAAAGAAGGCCTTAGACCACCAATGGAGGACACTTCAAAGCTATAGAAGCAAGAGAGTCTAAATGTAACATCCCTGGTGAAAATTCTTTGTAATAATGTAAATAAAGAAAAAATAAGACCACATGTAAGGGACACGTATTCCAAGCTGAATGATAGGAAAATATATCCTAGTGGGCATCATTGAATGTGTGTTGGCTAAGGAAAATTGGCAAAGGCATTAAAATGAAAAAAGGAATTTTTGGCGCATATATTTATGAAAATAAAGGAAATTAGGAGAAAAGGAAGGTGAAAGGTCACAAGTGAATGTAAGGAGGAAATTGAAGGAAAATAATGGAAAATAAAGAAATTAGAGGTCTCATTAATAAAAAGGATTCTGAGGATTAGTTGGCAAGTTGCTTAGGAAGTGTAGGCTCTTGACTTAGGCTTGTTGAGTGTTAACCTTTTTTCAGTTCAAGTTTGGAGCTCTCTCATTATTCTCTGTCTCTCTCTCACTCTTGGTAACTTAGAGTTTTCTTGAAGCACTCTAGCTTTGGATCAAGGAGGGAAAAGAAAGCAAAGAGAAAGTAAGGAAAGAAAGGATCAAGGAATGGAAAGAAAGATCAAGTAGCTTCATCATGAATACTTGAAGGTAACCTTTTGCATGTGTGATTTCCTAGCTAGATTGGATATGCATGGATTTGCATGTTGGTGTATGGTTCTCTTGTTGTCAGTGGCATGGATTTGCTGGGTTATGACAATGCATTTCAACATAGCCTAGCCTTTTTTCGAATGCCATTGTGTTGGGATGTTTATTTCAGTTTTTGAGTTTTGGTTTGCCGGATGGATTTTGGAATTCGGGGAGGAGGTGGTCTCAAGTTCCATTCCCAAAGGCCTAGGAATCACTTGATCGGTTTTGGTGGGATACACGGTAAATCACAAGGGAGAATTCTCGGTTTAGGGCCTACTGATCCAGGTTTGGATTGTGGTAAAGCCTAAGAGACTGGTCTTTGTTTAAGGCCTAGTGATCTGGTTTGAATTGCAGTAAATCCTGAGAGACAAGGAGACAGGAAATTCGTCAAGGATAATGATGGATTATGGATGGAATTCCAAGTTTTGTTCAGTTGTGATCAGAGCACCAGTTTTAGTGTGATCACAGTTTGGTGAGGGTGGAGGTGGTTTAACCTTTGGATTCCCTTGGTTGCACAGGGGTGACTGGCTGGAAGAGAGATTTAGTTTAGCCATGTCTATGGTCAGGTGCTACGTGGAAGTCTTGAACCTGGTTAGATTTTCCTATGATTAAAAAAGTTAATTTCTCTTACTTTTTCACTGATTTATATGTAGATTTAATGTTCTTCATGTCTCTAATATTTATATGGTTTTATGTTGGTTATAGGCATGGTTAAATGACTGTTTCATGTCATGATTATTTCATTTATTTACTTTTAACTATTAAATGGATGGATGCAAGACCTAATTGCTAATGTAGTAGTTCAATGGAGAAGGAGGTGATCCCTTTGGTTATCTTTCATAAGTTGTTTCAGTCATTTATGCTCTATCTTGTATTCTAGACCTGTAGGTTGCATTAATGCCAAGTGTTTGATAGAATGTCAATCCTGATTGGGGATGCTCAGTCCTAGTTCTGAGGGCTATTTTTTATTGATCAACATTGTTATCATGTTTTTTATGAATTATGGAAGTTGCAACAAGTCATGGGCAGAGGCCACGATTTTGGGCTAGAAAATTGGCTTAAATCCCAGGGTCGCTCGCACAAAACTAGCAATTTTGGTGCATTATCATTGGCAGGTAGGCCTGTGAGAGTGACTTTGGGTTTTTGGTCACTCCCTTGGCCATAGCATGAGAGTGACTATGGCCTAAGAGCTTCAAAATAATAGTGGGACACAGGGACAGGCTGTCTAAGAGGATGACTTGTCTCCTGAGGGTTATCTTGATGATTTTAGATGAGTGTATGTGATTTTCTATCAATTCCACTTCCTTAAGGTGACATACGAAGTTGAATATGATCATTGTAGCATCTCTCCTCATGTTTACCCCTGTTTGCATGGTTACTTTGGGTAGACATGCGAGGGGGTGTTACAGATTGGTATCAGAGTGGGTTGTGCTCTCTTTGGGTCATACTTGATACCAAATAGTGGTATCAGAGCATGGTTGCACTCTGCTTGGGTGAATGTGTTGGTCATGCATGCATGTTAGTTGCATGTGTCTCTCTTACACTTGCATTCCATGTGCTTGTTGCATTACATAATGATCGATCATAATGGTAGTAAGGTTATCATTAGGAACTTGATGTTGATTTTATGGTATGCATCGTCAAGGGTATATGAATGGTTACATGATTATATGCAACTTGATTACATCCTTGTATTGCAGGTTGCATTCTTGTATGTTTGATTACATTATAAGTCTTGTAGGTTGGTTACAAGAATTGATCGTTTATGCTCAACTACATGTGTTCATGAGTATGTGTAGGTTATTAGGCATTTCTTATGCATGTTGATGGTTGCATATGGAAATGTGTACAATGGAGCAATGATTGTCATCATGCATGAGGTCATAGTTTTTGAAGTTCATATGGTCATGCATTGATGACTGGACTCTATCTAGGATGATGTGAAAATGGGTTGGTACTCATGTGTTATATGTCTATATGCATTTGTTATGCATGTATGGCCTTGACTATAGTTATGCATGAATAGTAGCTCAAACATGCCGTGTGAAGTCATGGTATGCAATTTAGGTCATCAAGGTGATATTCGTAAGTTATGATGTTAATGTGTTGGCTGAGATAGAGCAAGAGATGCAGATCATCATAATGAGGTTGCAGCATTGGACTTTGGGGTAAGAGCAGATTGTCATACATGTATTGTATGTTTGGCATGAACGTATGTAAGTCAAGGATTGTTATATGGTTTAGATTTATATACATGATTTTTGATGTTATGGCTACACTCATGATGGATGTTAGTTGATTAGTGTAGTCATATGCACATGTGTCGGATAGTCATGAACGATAGTAGCCTATGGTTGTATGCATTGATTTGTTTTTTTATGTTAGGTAAAATGATGATTATGTTATATATTGTTGATGAGTAAGTTATATGATATTTAGCTTGATGATAGGTTAACTTCTTGTTGTTATATGCTAGTAACTTGATGATTAAGGTTATTTCATTAAGATCTTGATGTCATATGTATCATGCTAAATTGGTTTGGCCTATGCAGATGGTTATGGTTATGATATTCAGGTATGAGCCGACATATTTGTGATATGGTGTTGTACTAATCTAGATTGACTTTTCATATTGGTGATATGAGTTATGATGTAAACATGTTAGCTAGTGACTACATTGGATATCACGATCTGATTTATGTTTGGGTTAATATATTGTGAAGATATATCATGCTAATATGGATTGATTGTGTAGACAATATTGCCTCCTCTGAGATACATTAAGGTACAAGTTGTTTTATGTCGTATATTTGGTGCTTGATTGGTTGATTATGCTGCCTAGTTGATTTATTTAGCATAGTATGTTTGCAAGTTGGTTGGATCTTTGATAACTTTCATAACATGAGTGTGTTCCAATGATCTTATTTTAAGATGATTGTACTAATACATGTATGTTGAGGCAGTTGATATGTAATTTTGTGTAAGTAGGTGATAATTCTAGCATTATGTCTAATGACTATGAGTTGGCTATGCCTTATGACATGATTGTTAGTCTTCCTAAATGTTCTTTTCAATTTATAGATATGATTGTCTTGATATTTGGAACATGTGGTTGACATGTGTGAGAAGTGTTAGGAAACATGTTGGTATTACCTTAACAAGGTAATAGTTGATTTGTTTATATCACTAACAATCGGGTGATGTGACAATGCATAGTAACACTCATTTGCAACAAGGAAAAGGTCAAATAAAGGAATTCGGCAAGAATTCCTATGCCTTTGTTTGGAAACCTGTTGTGCCTTGCAAAACAACCCCCCATTTCATCTTTATTATTATTCACAAGACCATTAAAATATGAAATGGGTCCCTTTCAAAATAAAATTGATGTCAATAATCCTTACTTTATGAAAGTCCAATAAATCTAAGGAAAGCAATATCTCTTTAAAACATTGGAAATAAAGCAAATATGTATTCATCAAGCAAACAAAAGGCTTCCCCCGACCCGATAAAGCTATCGGTGATATCGGCCATCGGCATCCCCTTGTGCATCACTATTGCGCCCATCGGCCAAGCCCCGACCCGATAAAGCCATCGGCGATATCGGCGATCGGCCATCTTCTTGAGCACCATTATCATGCCTATCGATAAAGTCCCGACCCGATAAAGCTATCGGCGATATCGGTGATCGGCGGATCCCTTTGTATATCAAGTATTGCTCATAGACGTTTCCCGACCCGATATCGGCAATCGGCGGTCGGTGGTTTCTCTTACCAAAACCTTAATGCGCATAAGCCTCTCCCCGATCCGATATCGGCGATCGGCGATCGGCGTCGTTTGAAACATGGTTAAAACTATCCTCGCGCCCCTCCCCGATCTGATAAGATAAGGCACAGTTCTCCAAGAAAAGCCGTTAGAAGATTGGAAAGCTCGAGTTAATGACAATTAAGGCATAATCATTCCCGCTCGGCCGCCGGTACGCCAATTCCATGATTTAAAAGATCTTTAGGCGAATATTGCACTAATGAGCATTTATAAGGTAGCAGGTCCTATACGGTCCCTTAATGAATCCATCCTTTCAGATCTGCCTATAGATCATATCCACGCTGTTTTAATAAAGGCAAAGTATATCAACGTTCTTCTTTCTATTTTACTCTCAGTTGCGAGTTTTATTATCTCAGTATTACGCCAAAACCACCCTTCTGTGCAGATTACAGATTTGTCAAGCAATTCAGGCATTATGGGAAAGAAGCAGAAGAAGGTTGCAGGCGAATCACAGTCCACGCCACAACTAATAGTAAACAGTAAGAAGGGATTGATATCAGATACAACGTGCGCGGGACTCGCCAGAACTACCTGGCAAGGAACTTATGATTT
>APFE030761159.1:75749-150234 GCA_000404065.3 Pinus taeda | reverse complement strand
AGGGTAATGGCTTGAAATTTCAAGACAAGGAGTCTCATCACGAGCTAGCTTGTTCAGTTAGACTACTACCAGTGAGTGGCATTGTCAACAGCTGGCCAACAAACCAGGACAATGGCTTTTTATCTTATACAAGAAATGAAAATGAACAAAATATGAAAATATATTTTAAATTCATTCTGATAATCACAATCTTGATTGAATGGGACAATGGACAACCAAATGGTTAAAAGGTATCCCTGTCGAGACTATAAACGTTTGCTGGCAGCAGAGGCTCTACCTATGACAAGCGAGTATACTATAAAAGCTGATTTGGAGAAGCCTCCCTATTTTCTAGTATTTATAAATCAAGCAAGGCCTATTTGAAACCTTAAATGTACCAATTCTAAAGAATGTTCAAAAGAAGGAAAAAATCGAAGTTATTTCTGTAATATTCAGAATACATAGATAACTAGTTATATCAGAATTTTCCTTATGGTTGAAACTCTATTTCAAAAAAGTTTTTAAGTACTTTTGATTTTTCCAGAGATAACTGGTTCTCCCAGTGAATCGCCAATTGTTGTGCCTTGCAAAACAACCCCCCATTTCATCTTTATTATTATTCGCAAGACCATTAAAATATGAAATGGGTCCCTTTCAAAATAAAATTGATGTCAATAATCCTTACTTTATGAAAGTCCAATAAATCTAAGGAAAGCAATATCTCTTTAAAACATTGGAAATAAAGCAAATATGTATTCATCAAGCAAACAAAAGGCTTCCCCCGACCCGATAAAGCTATCGGTGATATCGGCCATCGGCATCCCCTTGTGCATCACTATTGCGCCCATCGGCCAAGCCCCGACCCGATAAAGCCATCGGCGATATCGGCGATCGGCCATCTTCTTGAGCACCATTATCATGCCTATCGATAAAGTCCCGACCCGATAAAGCTATCGGCGATATCGGTGATCGGCGGATCCCTTTGTATATCAAGTATTGCTCATAGACGTTTCCCGACCCGATATCGGCAATCGGCGGTCGGTGGTTTCCCTTACCAAAACCTTAATGCGCATAAGCCTCTCCCCGATCCGATATCGGCGATCGGCGATCGGCGTCGTTTGAAACATGGTTAAAACTATCCTCGCGCCCCTCCCCGATCTGATAAGATAAGGCACAGTTCTCCAAGAAAAGCCGTTAGAAGATTGGAAAGCTCGAGTTAATGACAATTAAGGCATAATCATTCCCGCTCGGCCGCCGGTACGCCAATTCCATGATTTAAAATATCTTTAGGCGAATATTGCACTAATGAGCATTTATAAGGTGGCAGGTCCTATACGGTCCCTTAATGAATCCATCCTTTCAGATCTGCCTATAGATCATATCCACGCTGTTTTAATAAAGGCAAAGTATATCGACGTTCTTCTTTCTATTTTACTCTCAGTTTCGAGTTTTATTATCTCAGTATTATGCCAAAACCACCCTTCTGTGCAGATTACAGATTTGTCAAGCAATTCAGGCATTATGGGAAAGAAGCAGAAGAAGGTTGCAGGCGAATCACCGTCCACGCCACAACTAATAGTAAACAGTAAGAAGGGATTGATATCAGATACAACGTGCGCGGGACTCGCCAGAACTACCTGGCAAGGAACTTATGATTTGCTGGAAGCCGAGAAGCCTAAGCAGGTGGTAGAGGAAGCTACCGCGGATTCTACCAAGAGATCAGAGTGCACTCTCAAGGACTTGGCCGACTCTTTCCTACATAGGATAGCGGCAAGAGAGCAAATGCTTCCATACACCGATGTTATCAAATGGGCAATTGAAGAAATTCCTATTATGGACAGAACTTTCGTCTCAAAAGATGGAAGAATTTTTGGGTCCTTCAAGCCAGAGGATTTGAGGCAAATGTATCATTTGCCTATGCCAGAGAAGGTTTACAATAGCGCATTTCTGGAGAAGTTCGCGAGTGAAAATGAAATTGAGTCTGAACCTATCAAAGATTGGAGGCAGAATCCAGCTAAGCACAAGCATGAAGCCTTCGGTAAGTACTCAGTTGACTCCTTGTGTTCACCATATTTCTATGCCGCTATAATGATGTGTAGATTATGGGGTCTGCATGATTCCGCCATTTTTACTATCGAAATGGTTCCCCTCATGGAGGCGGCAATCAACAGTTGGATTATGGATTGGGCCACCATCCTTTCGGATAAGCTCGCCCTTGCCATCGAAGAATATAGGAATAAGACTAGAGTTAGCGAAAGGATAATCCCTCCATTCTATTACAGCGCTTATATTTTGGATACCTTATGCTTTAATTCAGAATTTCCCATTCTCGGTTGGAGGTGGACCACACAGGACCCCTCCCCCATCCACATTTACCATCGTAAGATGTGGAAGTCATCTCATAAAGCTCACTTGTACCATATCTGTAACGGTTTCATGATTCCTATCTATTACGCCATTTTTAATAAGCCCATTCCAAGGATTTCTTACTTAGCTTCTTTTGACCTGCCGTCAGTAGGTAGCTGGTTTGGTGAAGAATATTTTACATATATCAGAGTCTTTGGCAGTCAAGCCAATCCCCATGTCCTTCCATTATATGTTCCTGATAAATTGTTAGCCCGGGAAATTGCCTACCAACTTTCAGCAAATAGTACCACACAGACTCTTAGGTTAAAGCAAAAAAGGGGCTGGCCAACTTTTCCTTTCAGATGTGGGGTTTTCACCCTGCATGATTTAAAACATGCAGAAAAGGAAGCCATGAAAATTCAAGCCCTAAATCTTCCTATAATCCCAAACAGAGCATATGACCCCAGGAAATATGCATACGCCGCTCTTGAGCATGCCAAATTATCAACATTTGAGCATAAAGAGGACATTTTTGATGATATGTTTGCCTCAGCAGAATCAATTGGTCATGCCAGAGAACTTGCTAGAGCAAGATATAATGACGAAGGGTTATCTGAATTCAATAGGCTCAGGTAGCAGAGGTTGCAAACTCTGCCCCTGGATTTAATAATGCCGACCCAAGCGTCGTCTTCAAGCGAGCCTGGTAAGCAACGTCAGAAAGAACCCCCTGCTACAATGAAAACCAAAACTAATGAGCAGGAGGAACAATTGAAGAAAAACCAAGAGGATAAACTGAGGAAAGAGCAGGCAGAGCGTTTAGCGAAAGAAAAAGAAGAACTCTTGAAACAAGAGCAAGCAGAACGCTTAAGGAAGGAAAAGGAAGATAGATTGAGAAAAGAAGAGGAAGACAGACTAAGAAGGGAGCAGGCAGAGATCCAGCAGAAGGAACAGGAACGGCAAGAGAAGGAGAAACAAGAACAGCTGCTCAAGGAGTTGCAATCCAAGCAAAATACCCCCGATACTAATAAGGGTACTGACACAGACCCCGAGCTGCAAAAGGAATGGCAGCATTTTAGTACCATTATCGGCGGAACTAAGGACTCACAGAATACCGACACTCCTAAGAGCAGCGGCATACAGAATGAAGGCTCATCCCAGGTTTTGAGCACAACCACCGGCCCACCTAAAGTTATGAATGTAGAAATAATTCCAAAAGGTCCTAGTGACCAAATCACTCTCCTGGTAGAAGACATTCCTCCGCTAAACGTCTTCTACAGCCCGAAACATAAAGCCGTAGTAAAGAGATCAAGAAAAAGGCAGAGGATTGATCAACCTCCCCTCTTTCCTGAACAATCACTTTCGGGCAATGTAGTCTGGAGAGAGAAACTCGATCCCTCTGATGACCTGACCAAGTTGTCACAATATGCGGGAGCTTATTCGGCTGCCACTATTGACAAGGCCTCAGAGGTAGCAGTTCTCTTAAAGACAAAGGACTAGGAGATTTTAACTCTTCAAACGGAATTAGCAGATGTCAGACAAAGGGTAATGCAAGCTGAGCAGTGATCAACAGGACACCAGCAAGAAACAGTGCACATAAGCGAGCAGCTATCGGAACAACAGAAAATCAATAGCCAATTGATGCAACAATGGTAGGAGGAGAAACAATCGATCACCCAGGAAGCCATCCAAAGACAGAGCGAGTTGACAGAGGCATTGGAGCAGTTAAAAGTAGCAAATGAGCAATCTTTAAAGGCTAAAGATGAATATATTGCTCAAATTACAGCACAGTTGGAAGCCACCAAGGGAGAGGCGCAAATACAAGAATTCAAAAAAGAGGCAATGATAATCAACAAAGCGTTTATATCCCAAGTTAAACTCTTGGCGCAATCCCTTTCTCAGGCGGAACCACTCTGTGAGTTGGCTATGACTGTAAGTGAGCAGGTAGAAAAGATTAGAGCAGAGTATAATCAAGCCGAAGAAGATATCTCAAACTATATTGAATGGCAAGATTCAAAGTCAGGTAAGCAAGCCAATTTACCTCGGATATTGGAAGTCCATAAAAATATATTGTTTACAGAATGGCAGACACAAATATTAAAGGCAGAAAGGGCAGCATCAAGATGTACATTAACCGCTGGTAATTTGGCCGATCTAGTAAATGATACTCTATATTTGGCCAATATTGCTTCCCAATGCACGCCTGGCAAAATTACTACTGCATATACATTGGAACAAACATGCTACCCTGATTTAGAGAACAGAGCAAGGTTAATTACCGCGGTTAACTCTTTAGACATGGATGCATATTGGCGGTTTCTAATCAAGCCGCATGGACAAAGATCTGCTCTCAAGTGCCTAACCGATGCCGTGCAATACATGATCCCCGATATCCAGGACTCCACCTATGCTGCCCAGCTCAGTTCCAGGCTCAACAAACCTCCTGAAGTTGAGCCAATGCTCGCCATCAATCAATTCAGGTACAAAGGAAAGCAACCGACAGAGTGATTCATCGTCCAGCTCCTCCGATCGCCAACAAAATAGGAACAAGAATTTATTGACATCAGCTTAGTTAGCTTTTCTGTTTTGATAGATATTTTAGATTAGCATAGTATTTATAGACCCTTTCATGCATTTAGAAAGGGTCGTAAAATTTTGTATAAGACTTAACAGACTGAAGTTTGCACTACTGTGCTTCAGCCTCTATTCTTTTATGAAACTCAACCACCTGCTTTTACTTTAACAGAGAAGTTTCTTGATTCAATTGTGCACTATTGTCGTTGATGCAAAGATTGTTATGCGTTGAAGTAGAAGTCATACATAGAGATTAATATCGGGAGTGGCTTGCAAATCAAATGGTATTTTTATCCTTTGTTTGAATTCATTCTGTGTATTTGATTTCACTGTGTAATTATTTTTTGCTATCATTAGCTGTATGCATGCGTAATAACAGGAAATCTTGTTCATACCACTATTGGATGTTCAGATGATATGCCTTATTTTTCAATCATGTATGCATTAATGGTATGAACCTTTAAATTTTAGTAGTATTGCTTTAATCACTGTATTTAACTATTTAGGTACAGTAATCTTGAATGATTTAATATCTGTGTTTTGAGAATGCGGTTATCTATATAATTGTATTTTTAGAATATAGAACATCAAAAGCTATGCTTTAGAAGTTCAATTAGATTCCCAGGATAGTTTTATTTACTTACATTTCTGTCAATAGTTTTAGTCATTCACCTATCGCTACTGTTATCTACAAAGTATCCATTCATCCCATTCATCTATTGCTGGGAAACTGGTCCCATTATCCCCAGTCGAAGCCACTACACCAAACGGAAAAGGAGCTTCACTAAGGTCCGGACCGGGTGGTTTCCCCCAATGTCGATGCAATGATTTTCGAGGCATCAACAAAACCCTAATTCCAAATGAACGAGTTCTTTGCATACAGGAAGTTTTCTTATCCTTTATTTTATCTGACATTATTTGGATATGTGCTATATTCATTGACATGTAATTGACATGTAAGTGGAGCTGTCAAAGGATTGGAGTCCCTTGAGAGATGGTGTGGGCATGTTTAATTGCAAGAAACATGCTTGGCGCAACAATATGAGGTATTTGGTGTGTTTTTATATTTATTTTGCACTGACAGTATGTGTTTATGGTGGTATGATGCAGGGGATTGCATGGCAAAGAAATAGCCATGAAATTTTGAAGAAGGCTATGGTTGAGATTTCCTTGGGAACCATGGGGATTGAGTCATGGTGTCTGTGGTTAGTCTTGTGCTTTTGGTATTTTGTGATTGTTGCATTTGATTTGTGATTTTGCATGTGTCTGGAGCATAGATATGCCAGTTTGTTTGTGGTGTCGTATTGTTATTGGTTTTCATGATTTTCTTCTTGTTTGTTTTTTTTGGCTTGCCTTTTATGTTTTAAGTCTTGGAAATTAGTTTGGGGAAGAGGAAGATTTAATGGAGCTCGAGGAGAGCTATGTGGTACTGGAAAGGTAATGTAAGACTCAGATGAAGCTTTGTACATGAGTAAGAGCAATGGAAGGTAATACTATGACAGTCGGTTGCACTGGTTGGGTCCATTGTGGTAAGTGGGCGATGATAGGACAAACATGTGAAAGGTAACTAGAAAAGGTAAAGTAAATGGATATGAGGTGTTAGATACCTTGGGTATGTTGGGAATAATTGTTCCCAATGTTGTGCATGAATTAAGTAATTTCTCTTAACCTAGACCTTATGTTATCTGGTAATTATCTTATGATCATGATTTTGTTGATGTTTATATATGTATACATGTATGTATGTATGTATATCATTGTCTGACAAGACCATGATTGTTTTATGATAATGTTTATGTATATATATGCATGTATTATTGTCACTATTTGACAGGGTCATCAGGAATCATCCTTGTGGAGGAATTATTTCTTACGCAAGCGAATGGCGTGAAGAGGTTTCTGACTATGAGGAATCAAGTGGGAAGAGTAGTCCTGACAAATATATGAGGTCAATATCATATGAATATGAATTTATATTTTATGCTTGTGTTATGCGTATGATTATGTTATGGACAGGTTATACCAAGGGATACATTAGTGAAATGAAAGTAGTGTGGTCTACAGCATGCTAGGAAAAGCATGGATAAGACATTGGAAGCAAGGTTCCTTGGTAGGGACAATGTGCCTTCAGATGTGAGGTGCTATTGTTGTGCATATGTTGTATATGTTTTACATGTTTCATTTATGATGTTGTGCGCATGTGTTGTTCTGTATACATAGCATGTGTGCATGTTGTTTATGCAATACTATGTACAAGATGGTACAAATAGTGTTGTGTGAATATTTCACATGCAATGTTGGGGGGTATATATGGTGCTATGTACATGATGGATATGCAGTGTTGTGTGCATATGGTATTGTGCACATGTTCGATATGTAGTGTTGTGTATAAATGATGCTATGTACATGTTGGATATGTAGTGCTATGTACATATGGTGTTTTATGCATCTTGTACATATGGTGTTGTGTGCATGATTGTACAAGTGGTGTTGTGAGCATGTGGTGTCATGTACATGTTGTACATGTGGTGTTGTTTGCATGTGGTGTTGTATACATGTTGTGCATGTGATACTAGGTACATGTGGTGTCGTGTACATGTCGTGCATGTGGTACTGTGTACATGTGGTATTGTGTACACATTGTACAGGTGGTGTGGTGTACATGTGGCATTGTGTATAGGTTGTGAAGGTGGTGTTGTATACATGTGATATTGTGCACACGTTGTGTAGGTGGTGTGGTGTACAGGTGGTACTGTGTGCATGTTGTACATATGGAATTGGTGTACATGTGGTATTATGTGTATGTTGTACATGTTGTGCTGTGGGTATGTGGTACTATGTATATGCGCATAGGTTGAGGAGAAGGCACTGGGTTTTTGTTGGGTGTGGGAATCGAGCTAGAGTGCATACAAAATAAAGATAAAGGTAGAAGCTAAGGATTGATGAAAGGATAAGTATCAACATTTTATTTTAGTTTTATTATGCATGTGATTTATGACTATTTTATATGATGATTATATGTGATCTATGATTCTGGTTTATGATGGTTACATGTGATTTACGATGTTGATTTATGATGGTTGTGTTTTGATCTAACCAAATGTGATATGTTTATACATGATGTTTTGATCAAACATTTAATTTGACTTGTTGTGATAGGAAGTGAACAGGATTGAAAATGTACCTTATTAACGAGCTACCAATGAGGTATGATGTGAATTTATTTCAATTTATTTTAATCTAATGGAAGTTATGTGCTTGGTACAGGAAACACAGAAATGCCTGGTTGAGTGGGTGAAATTGACTGCAAGAATTAGCAGTAGCAGTGAAAGAAACTGGAACATGCAGTAGTATGTTAATGAAGCACCTCAGGAGAAAGGCCATTATGGGACATTGGTACCCAATAGTATCCATTGATTTCCATGTGCATGATATGAAGAGTATGATGGTTTGAGGTAGGTATATGCCTTGGTTTTTGTATCTTATGATGTGAGGAATCCTTGCCAAGGGATGGATCACTCGGGTTAGGGGATTCTGGGGAACTTGGAAGGTGAGTGATTGCATAGAAGGGCGTGACCTGATTTCCCGAGGGACTATGTAGCAGAGAAGGGAAGGTCGCAGATATATTGGTTTTGGTCATTAGCATTTCTAGATGGAACCATATGCACATTGGGAGTGTGCCCTGGAACAGTGAGTAGGTAATTGTTCACTGAGAGGAAAAGTGGCACAAGATAGTAGAGCTAGACATTGGATGCAACTTTGACTGTGATAGTGGGTTCTGGACTTCCTCGAAAGGAGGTGAATCCTGGTATTACTTTGAGGGTGGAGGTGTGAGCCTCTGGGTTCCCTTATTGATTGATACAGGCATCGTATCGTCTTATTTGTTGGTTGAGAAAATGTGCATATGTGTACATGTGGTCATTGTAATTATCGTAATGAGTTGTGTTATAAAGCTCCATTATGCTGTATGGTTGTTATTTGGTCATGTTGTCATGATGTTTTATTTTGAGCAGGTCATTCATTGTAAATACTAAATTGAGCTAAGTTATAAAGCTCCATGGGAAGTATGTTTGTTTTTCAGCAGTTTTACTAAGGTCTTGACGTGGTTAAACATCGAGGATGGTGTTCCCCAAAGGGGAGGGTTCTGTAATAGCCCTGATGAAAATTCTATGTAATAATGTAAATAAAGGAAAAATAATACCACAGGTAAACAACATGTATTCCAAGCTAAATGTTGGGCAAAGATATCCTAGAGACATCATTGGATGTGTGTTGGCTAGGGAAAATTGGCAAAGGCTAAGGCAAAGGCATTAAAAGGTAAAAAGGAATCCTTGGCACATGTATCTATGAAAATAAATGAAATTAGGAGAAAAGGAAGGTCAAAGGTCAAAGATTGCATGTGAGGAGGAAATTGAAGGAAAATAATGGAAACTGAAGAAATTAGAGGCCTCAATAATAAAAGGGCTTCTGAGGATCAGTTCGCAAGTTTCATAGGAAGTGTAGGCTCTTGGCTCAGGCTTGGTTAGTGTTAACCTTTTTTCATTTCAATTTTGGAGCTATCTCATTATTCTCTCTCTCTCACTCTTGGTCACTTAGAGTTTTCTTGGAGCACTCTAGCTTTGGATCAAGGAGGAAAAAGAAAGCAAAGAGAAAGCAAGTAAAGCAAGGATCAAGGAAAGGAAAGGAGGATCAAGTAGCTTTAGCAAGAATACTTGCAGTTAACCTTTTGCATGTGTGATTTCCTAGCTGGTTTGGACATGCATGGCTTTGCATGTTGGTGTATGGTTCTCTTTTTGTTAGTATCATGGTTTTGTTGGTTATGATAATTGATTTCATCCTAACCTAGCCTTTTTCTAGATGCCATGGTGTTGGGATGTTTATTTCGGTTTTTGAGCTTTGGTTTGTCAAATGGATTTCAGAATCTAGAGCGGAGGTGGTCTCAAGTTCCATTCCCAAAGGCCTAGGAATCCCTTTACTGGTTTTGGTGGGATACACATAAATCCTGAGGGAGAAGTCTCAGTTTAGGGCCTAGTGATCCGAGTTTTTTTTGCGGTAAAGCTTGTGAGACTGGTCTCAATTTAGGGCCTAGTGATTTAGTTTGGATTGTGGTGAAGCCTGAGAGACTGGTCTTAGTTTAGGGCTTAGTGATCTATTTTGGATTGTGATAAAGCCTCAGAGACAAGGAGACAGAAAATTACTCAAGGATAGTGATGGATTTCAGATGGAATTCCAAGTTTTGTTCGGTTGTGATCGGAGCACCAGGTTTGGTGTGATCACAGTTTAGTGAGGGTGGAGGTGGTTTAACCTCTGGATTCTCTTGGTTGTTCTTGGTTTGGTTGTTCTATGAGATCCCACATTCATTCTTGGAACATGGCATGGGGGTGATTCACTGAAGATTTGTTTTAGCCATGTCTATGGTCGGGTGGTACGTGGAAGTCCTGAACCTAGTTGGATTTGCCTATGATTAATAAAAGCCAAGTTCTCTCAATTTTGCATTGATTTTTATTTGGATTTATTGGTTGTCATAGCTCTTATATTTATGTTGTCTTATAGGGTCTGGACCTAGGTTTAGAGTTAGTTGCACCAACCAACAAAACCCTACACTATCGACCCTTTTGGAAACAACCCATGTAGTGCAGGTTGCAATCTCACCCAAGGTAGTATTGCGGGATGAAAAAACTAGTTTTCTACATCCAGAGGTTTGTGTGATGGATTTCTGTTACTTCTAGGGCTTTATTTAGACCTTCACAAACCCTAATCCTTAAAACATGGAAATTAAAATAACTTACAGATAACATAATCTAACCCTACATTGATTTCCTTAAACATTCATAACATCAAGAAAACTAATAGATCTACTACTTTCGTGCATACATTAAGTGTTTCTTATGATAAATGAAATAAACAAAGTGAATAATTAATAATTGTAGAAGTAACCATAAATGCACAAATACATATATATATTTCCAAGATAGTCTTTATTATATTTAGATATTTTATTACAGACTCTTTCTTCCTTATGCACACAATTGCAGGGGCCCACACACTCAGTTGCGGACTTACCAAGGTCTCCGCGCACACAGTTATAGGAGCCTTCCCCTTCTCCTAAGTACAGAAAATAGACTCCTCTGACTTAGATCACTTACCCATACATAGGTATTCAATTGATAGATATCTCCTATGACTCTCTATAACTCCTTTTTATAACATCTTATTTTACAATACCATGGTCTACAAACCATGGGTGGGTCACAAAACAACTTAACTTCTAAAAAACTAAGGGGCTTTGACCTTCCTAAGGCCCCTTTGACTCCCAACTACCTTCGCACTCTGCGCCTCAAAATACAGAGACTTTACAAAAATATCAAAACTATTAGAAAAATTACCCCAGGGGACCCTGTCCCAACATACACCCAACACAAAGTTGTGACTCATCCTTGAGTCACTCTGTTGGTGGCGCCTCGATCTTTATCTACATCTCACTGAACTCTATATTTAATACTTACAGGTTTGTTGTCCCGTGTGCATCGCCCTGATGGACTTCTTCAACGAATTTTTCGGTTGTGGGACCTTCAACTGCAAGGCCCGTGGTTCTCTGCGCCTACTACATTGTCTTCAACTTGCTCTATACTAAAGTGTGTCAGCTAACTTGCCTCATCCTCCCAGGGATGCATCCTTGAAGCTATGATTACTTCCTTTTCATCAAGCTCATCAATTTCGCTATGGATGAGCTTTCCCTCCTATAATCTGGTGAACATTTGCATTGGTTTTAAGGTTCATGATGTAGACCTTATCTCATTGAACTGCCTATGCTTCTCCTGGATATCAAATTCAATCTTCTGCAGAGTTGGATCCTCTTGCAACGAGGTCCACAATTCCATGGCTTTTTCAAAAAACTGAGTGCGGCCTTTCACTGCAACTTCTAAGGTAGCCATTTCTCCTTTAATAGTAGCCTTGCACTGCTCTCTAGCTTCTAGATGAGTGATTGGTTTCAGCTTGAGTTGGAGCTCAAATATCTATAGCTGCATCTCAAATATAACTTTTCCAATTTCCTCCTTCGACTCCTTTACTATAGTAGCTAGCTTCTGAATCTTCTCCGCAGGGGTCATTTATGCTAGAATATAGAGCTCAGGAAGCTCCTACAAGCATGTGATATTGTTGCTTCTAACTGTTGACTGCACACCATCACTTCCTCCCTTTCTGTCAGGGCCTATGCCTTTTACTCAAACATCTACTGATTATTGGTTTTGACTTTGTTGATGATCAACAGTGTGTGTTGTTCCTAAACTTTGAGTTCATCAGATACCCCTTGATCTAGCTCGTGCAGTGTCTAGATAGGAAGCGCCACTAGGTTCAGACTCAGATCCTTCATGTGTAGGAGGCATGGCCTGTCTTCTGATGCTTTGATGCACGACAACCCTTCTGGCAGCTGCACTGTGTAGAGGTATGTGGTGATTTCTACTGCTAAGGCTGACCCGCACACTTGTTTTGGTCTCGCTTGCTTTAGGATCACCTATCCCACGCTCGCTTGAATAGTACCTATTTGGACCTACAATTCCCACAGGCCCTACCGCACCTTATCCAACATTTTTTGGTATTGTTCTTCGATGTGTCCCCAAATATTTGATGTAGTGTCATGGACCACATCGCTAATTTCATCTAGGTCCCCCTCGGTGAGGACCAAAGGTGTTGCGCTCGCCGATTTGTCTAACTTCTGCTTCTTGCACGGCCTTATAGAACTCCTTTTTTTCCTCTTCTTGATGATTAAACTCCAAGCCTGCACCCCCTTCGTCTTCTCCTTCTGTCGCTTCCTCCACATTTGTGCACTCTTTGTCTGACTCATTGAGGTCAACAGTGACCTGCGACGTAGTGGCAGTGTTTTCTTTTGGTACGTCAGTCTCTTGGGAAGATACCCTTTCTTTGGTTGTTGCTTTCTCCCTTGCAACATCTTCTTTCTTCTACACAACCTTTTCTTTTTCCACTGCCTTCTCTTTCGTAGAAGCCTTTTGTGCTTCCTTCTTCTTTTATGTTTCCATTGTTGTCATTGTTGTGGTCTGTGTTGCTTCACCTTTAGAAGCCTTACTAGTTCCCGCATCGGAAGCAGAGGGGGCAAGCCAATCACTCGACCATTTACTGATGACCCTAGGAATGTCATCTTCAGTGACTAAGTATGGCAAATTGTGCCATGTTCTCATGGCGTATTTCTTTGCGTGGATGTGCAGATTATGAAAATATGCCTTAAAATTTGCAACATTGTTGTATTGCATGTGAAAACTTGGTGATAACCTTGGCCGCTAGTTAATCACCATCCTCAACTCTGACTTAAATAAGAACCAAAATATCTTTGTCTCCAGAATGCGCTTGGGGTCTTTGGTGGCCCATAGCAAAGCGAATTTCACGGCCTCAGGTAGGTCTGCATCATGCTCAGGGAACTGACTTTCTTCAGGCATCCTCCATGCCACCAATGAAATAAACAACAACAACCATGCGTAGTGGAATGCCTTGCCCTCATCCTAGGCTTCTCTGCAGTCCTCCAAAAATTCATTACATAGTTATTGAGCCCAATTGTATTGGACTCCTTTGGCGCACTGTGCAACCAAAGAGACTACTGGCACCAACACTTCATCGGCGTGACACTTCACATGATTTTTCTAGCCAGGATTTGTGTAGTGAACTACACTAGCCATCTAATATGGAACTTATTTCGTAGATGTGCAACCTCTTCTTCAGCATGAAGTCACTCTTCATTTGATTTACCAATTTCATATCTTGCGACCTTACCATGAAAGCCTCTGTAGAGTCCACCCCTTGATACAACAACAAAGTTATTTTTTGGATTAGCATATCAGTGATCAGGATAGGCCCTCCTAACCAAAAGCACCCATTGTGCACCAGTGTCAAAATTTTACACACACAAACTGTGTTTATAGCACTACGGCTAAAATGTAGCACCCACAACATGTTCAGTAGCCTCGCACATCCAACTCTAGCCACCCATTTCATTGGCTCAAGTTGCATGACCTCTAATTCCTCATAATATACCTTCTTCATGTACTTTCTCAACTCTAACTGTGGGAACTTCGTGTGGTACCCCAAGTCCTAATCCTCCATTTTTAAGTATGGTAACCATTCTAGCAAATTCCCCTCAAATGACACATTCTCCAGCAGCAAAGGTGTGGAGACCATGAACTTTGATGAATCCAAGTTTTTGGGCACTTTAGTTGTGGATTTTCTTGGCAGTATATATGGCAGTAGCTAAGTTATTGGCTCAACCTCCTCTGCATCAATATCGTCAAACCCTCAGATAGTTCTTCCTCGTCTAAGTCTAGGGGCTCCATTGGTTACTTGGATCGATCCATATTCCCCTTTTGTCAGATCTCCATCGGTTTTTTGCTTGGCAATTGTTGCACCGGTGTTTGCTGAGGCTTCTTCTACTTCTTATCTCCTACCATGGAAGCAGATGGCTTAGGCCTTGGAAACCTAGTTATTGTAGTAGGAAACCATGTAAATACAAGTTGGGCCGGTTCTGGCTCAAGTCAAGTCGCAATCATTCTCTCAATGAATATTTCACGCTACCCATATTTACTATTTGTAGCACACCTAGAGGTGTTTTCATAATACTACTTTCTTGATCACTATCAGACACTCCCAATAGAGGACTATACTCAACATATGAATCTAGATCTCCTCTAAATGTCTTCCCACTTCGTGTAGTTCCCGTCAAGTCTCTTCTAAACATTAATTTAATGGCATAACCCTTTTCTCACATAATAGCAATTTAATCCAAATTTTCAGAGACTTTAGACACTTACCTCTTAGTCCTTTGAAAAATAGACATTCAGCTTCACTATAGCTAACATATGTATCGATCATGAACTTAGTAATGAATCCTCCCAAAGTGTTATCGATCTAGTAATCGACAACCCTCGTGGTCTTTTTTTCTGAAGCTTCCAGGTGCTTCACCAACTCTGGTGTCAACACAATAGGGTTATCCAACTTCCACGTACCTTGATTGTCCACCAATTTAGAAAACCATTCATGTAATTCACACGAAAAAGAGTAGAAGAAAATTTTGTGTTCATCTATATATAGGTATCTATTCAACCACTCTTACTTTGAAAGGTGCAGATTCCTATTTTCTTGGGCTTCAAATTCATGCAAATTCTGATCTATCCACTTCTCGATCTCCTTCTTAATTGGGAACCATTTATTCAACATCACACATTCCTCAAACAGATATCGGTGCTGGCAATGGAACCATTTGTTGGCTTGCGAAGGTATGGATCTAGGTTCAAAGTTAGTTGCACCAACAAATAAAACCCTACACTACCGGCCCTTTCAACAATAACCCACGTAGCATAGGCTACAGCCTCACCTGAGGTAGTATTGGGTGATGACAAAACCAGGTTTCTACATCAAGAGGTCTGTGTGATGGGTTTTTGTTACTTCTAGGTCTTTATTCAAACCTTCGCTAACCTTAATCCTTAAAATGTGGAAATTACAATAACTTACAGATAACAGATTCTAACCCTGCGCCGATTGCCTTAAACATTCATAACATCAAGAAAAATA
Source organism: Pinus taeda (assembly GCA_000404065.3). Taxonomy (NCBI): domain Eukaryota; kingdom Viridiplantae; phylum Streptophyta; class Pinopsida; order Pinales; family Pinaceae; genus Pinus; species Pinus taeda. The sequence continues at coordinate 134,766 of APFE030761159.1, read as the reverse complement.
ATAGATCTACTACTTTCATGCATCCATTAAGTGCTTCTTATGATAAATGCAGTAAACGGAGCGAATACTTAATAAATGCGGAAGTAACCATAAACACACAGATACACAAATATTGCTCCAAGATAGTCTTTATTATATTTTGATCTTCTATTACACTCTTTCTTTGCTTCATACACAACTGCAGGGACCCACGCACTCAACTGCGGACTTACCAAGGTCTCCACACACATAGTTGTAGGAGCCTTCCCCTCTGCCTAAATACAGAAAATAGACTCCTCTGACTTAGATCACTTGCCCATACATAGATATTCAATGGATAAATATCTCCTATGTCTCTCCATGATTCCTTTTTATAGAATCTTATTTTACAATACCATGGTCCGCAAACCATGGGCAGGTCACAAAACAACTTAACTTCTAACAAACTAAGGGGCTTTGACCTTCCTAAATCCCCTTTGACTCCTAACTACCTTTGCACTCTTCTTGTCAAAATGCAGAGACTTTACAAAAATAACAAAACTATTAGCAAAATTGAACCCCCTATCCGAGCAATTTATATGGTTTTGTGTTGGTTATAAGCATGGTTAAATGACTGGTTCATGTCATGGTTATTTCATGTATTTACTTGTAACTGTTAGATGGATATATGCAAGACCTAATTGATGATGTAGTAGTTAAATGGAGAAGGAGGTGATCCTTCTGGTTATGTTTCATAAGTTATTTTAGTCATTTATGCTCTATCTTGTATCCTAGACTTGTAGGTTGCATTAATCCCAAGTGTTTGGCAGAATGTCAGTCCTGGTTGGGGATGCTCAAGCCTAGTCCTGAGGGTTATTTTTTTGATTGATTAGCATTGTTATCATGTTTTTAATGATTTCTGGAAGTTGCAACAAGTTTTGGGCAAAGGCCAAGATTCTTGGCTAGAAAAGTGACTTAAATCCTGAGGTTGTTGGCACAAAACTAATAATTTTGGTCTACAGTCACTGGTAGGGAAGCCTGTGAGAGCGACTTTGGGTTTCTATTCACTCCCTTTCCTATAGCATAAGAGTGAATATGGCCTAAGAGCTGCAGAATAACAGTGGGACCCAAGGACAGGTTGTTTGAGTGGTTGACTTGTCTCATGAGGGTTTTGTTGATGATGTTGGATGATTGTATGTGATGTTCCATCGATTCCACTTCCTTAACATGACATAGGAGGTCGAATCTGACCATAGTAGCATCTCTCCTCATGTTTACCCCAGTTGGCATGGTTACTTTCATTAGACTTGGGAGGGGGTTTTACACTGAATCAGTGTAGTTTGAGAGCACATCACACCATTTTAGTTATCATGTTTGTCAGTTATATCCAAATGGAGGTGAGCATTTCAAAGGAGGAACTAAATAAATTATACTTTCCAAAGTTTCACCAAACACAACTATTTAAGGAGGGTTATGTCGACTGAGAAGGGGACACAACATAAAGACTCCTCTCCACATTAAGAGATAATGAAGATCAGTAAATTCTTGATGTAGAGAAACCATTGCACCTATTGCAATGAGAGAGGACACCAAAGAGCTACATGTTGGAAGCTTCATCCATAGATATGTCTAAAGAAGATTATGAAAGCACCGGTGAAGGAACCAGCTGATAAAGAATTTCAGGAAGAAAGACAACTATGAGAAGAAAAACCATTAGCATGGTTAGGAAAGAGATGGATAGCCTTTTTGAATAGTTGACTATGGCCACCATTATAAATCACCTATTGTTTTTTAAAGACCCCATAGATGGGAAAAATTCATAAAAGAGATGAACTGTATAACATCACTTGAAATGAAACATAGTGATATTTTTTGGTCTTCTATTCGATAAAAAGGATATGGTTTTTTTTTTTAAATCATAGAAAACATGCATGATCTTTATATGTAACTTTATGGGACAAAAAATCCTTCAGTGGAGACGATTGATCTAGGGGGATCTAAAAAGCCCCAAAATTTAAATTCCTCAAGTCTCAGGTAAACTAACACCAATTCATAGAGCACATCGAGATGATTCCAACATCATGAATAGAACCTGAATTCTAGTCTATATAAGGAATTTATGCTCATCTAAATTTTGGAGCATATAACACTAAAAATTATGTGTAGATGGGACCCACAGGGTGTCATGCGTGTTGTGTGTGGAGCATGATTGTTCATAGGTCTTTGTTTCAGTCGGATGTATACCCCAGGAAGTTTGTACACCCCTCCATGCGGGGGGGTGTGGATCCCCCTCGGTTGGGGGGTCCGGGCGGTCCCCCGGTGGGGGCTCGGGGGCAGCGCCCCCGAAGCTAAAAACAAATGTAAATTTTCCTTGTAAAAGTATAGTAATTTCTAGTCAATCTGGGCCGTTCATTAGGCAGATGATCTAACGGTATAACTTATGTTTAGTTTAGGGTTTTTTGCCCTAGAAGGCAACCCCTCTCTTTGTATGAGGGCATTGTATTTGAGGTTGTGTAATAGATGTGTATTCCCTGTGTGTGTGAGCGAGAAACAAAGAGGTGATACTGTGAGAGAAAACATAGGATATTACAGTGGATTTGCTGTAGGTTGTGTCTCTTCATTTTGCTGGATAATAGAAAGGAAGGACTGGCTGTTCGGGGTGGACATAGCCCAAACTGGGTGAACCACGTATATCTGTGTCTCTCTTGTTTTATGCATTTTCTGTGTTTATACTTCTACATTATTTTATGTGTTCCATTGCTCCGTAATATATAATTTTCTAACAATGCGGTATCCTAGTTACTGAACTAGGTGGACCCACACTAGGTGACATGGCAACACATAGTATAAACTTGTGGAAATAATGCAATGATGACATGGTAGGCTCAGGATTTAACATATGGTGGTCAATAGTGATGTGGAATCTAGACAATTGTTGAGGTGGCAGATGCATGGACTAATGAGGACCTAGAACATGGCCCAATCACATGGTGCCACGTGGAATCTTAAATTAGGCCCAAGTAGCCTTCAAATGCACACCAAAATTCCATGATGTATGGTTTATATTTTTGTTCTTATATGGTTTTTGGGATTAAACCAAAATATATGAAACCAACCATACATGTTATTAATAGACGTGGTATATATAAAACAAAACAAAGTGGGAAGCCCTTGGGTTTGACCCCGAGACCTCCCAAACCATAAACACCTGCCAACCAATACACCCAATTAACGAGCTTTGTTAACTCTGCCACCAAAAACATATATAAACTATGTTATTCAACCATGGTGGAGGGTGGACCATGGAGAGCCCACGACGAATGGAAGAAGGTTAGGCCAATTAGAACTAAGCACATAGGCTGAGATAGGAACAGAAATTGAGGGAATATTTTGTGTCATATTTAGAGCATATTATAGGGAATATTCTAAACTATTATGGCACAAAATTTGAGGAGGAGGTGACAATCTCAAAACCTGGTAAAGTTTATGCTCATTTTTCTCAAACTTTTGCAAGGAATCCACTAGTGCATTCAAAATTGTCATTTGAGAAATGGATCTCAAGGCTTATGGAATAACCCCACATGTGTAATTAAATAGTTGGAACAAACTTCAAGACATCCTTACACATGCCATAAAATTTTCATGTTTATACTCTAAAATTGTAAAATTCTAAGGTGGAGCTGTTGGTATGGTGTATGTTGCAGTTTAAGCATCGAATTTTTGGTTCATCCCTAGATGTGAGGTATTTCCATGTACTTTCCATTACTTTTATGAGATGATATATAGAACTCTCCACTTTGAAGTTGGGCCCAAAGAAGTAGCTCACACATTGTGAGTGAACTCCATTAACAAATCTTGGTGCATTATCTATGTCATCTTTATTTTATGTTGTTTCTTCATGGATGTTTAATTTATGGTATTTTCATGCTCTTTAAGCAATTCTATTTAAGATCACCAAAGGAAAGATCCTAGATCACCTCTATAAAATTTGATATGGTGGGCATATCATAAAAAGGGCCTTAAAACAATAAATTTTACAAAGATATGTCTGATCTATCTGGAATAGTTCAACAATAATCGATCCAGATCAATACCAAAACCAATCTAAGAAAGATATATCAAAGCCAAAAGGTGAATAATATTTTCCCACAACCAGGGAAATACTACCTTTAGATTCTCTTTGGGTCATTCAATGAATAATTATATTTGGACCTAGATGCAATGACAATCAATCTTTGAATGATGTTCACTTTTCTCTTTGGGTCATTCAATGAATAATTATATTTGGACCTAGATGCAATGACAATCAATCTTTGAATGATGTTCACTTAACCATCAAATTTGTGTTCTTGCACACTGGTGGAAACTAATCATAAGTACAAATCAAGGAACTTAGTCATTTTCTCTTCCTCATACCTATTCTAGAACAAAGAAAAAAGAATTCAAAAGTACTTTTGAATACTCTTGGTGCTAGAGCCAAATAAATTACATGAAATGCACATTGGAACTAATCAATCTCATTAGTTATTTATAGTCTCTTATATGAACAATTACCATAGAAAAATCCATGGATTTAATGATGAAAATGTTGACCATATCAAATGGATTTTGAACATCCACTCTCATGCAAATTTCTTGGGAAATCTGATGGTTTTTCCATAGTTTTTCAAAATTTTCACCTATAGGAATCGTTTTGAGGATAACAATCCTTCTTAAAGAAGATCATCTCATGGATAGCTTGCGATCCTAGTGAAATTACAACATATTGACACTATGCTAGTTCCTTTCCCAATGACAACAGACAAACTTGAAGAAAATATGAGATTCCATGCCAAGCATTCTGCCATACTACTTCATCACTTCACCAGGTATCTCTAGAACTTCTGATGAGCCTCAGTATTGCAACAAGAATGTTACAAATCCCAAGGCTACTAAATTTAATTATCAACCTAGGGTTCATCCAAAATTAAGAGATGGCAGTGTTATAATCACAGTAGGCTAATCTCTACTCAAGTCAATTTGAAGCAAAGGAAAAAACCAAGGTATACAAATACCACTCTATCAATTGAATATATTTTCAAGGAAAGAAACTACATGAAAGGAAATTTCTAATATATTTTTAGAAATATAAATGTTACTCTATTTTCAAAAATGGAAGTTCTACTTTTGTAATGTTGACCTACTTGCTCAAATGTAAATTCTACATGACTTGAAGAAATGTAAATACTACACTACTTGCAAGAATGTAAAGGCTACGCTACTTGTAGAAATGTAAAGGCTACACTATTTGCATAAATGTAAAGGCTACACTACTTGCAGAAAATAGACACCTAATATATTTTCAGAATGAAAATATTGCATCAAAAGGAAACCTAGTCTACGCACAAAAGGCGACTATGCTTGAAATAGAAACCCTAGCTTAAGAAGCATAAAATGCATAAATAAATTATAATCTACTTTGCATAAAGTAAAGAGCATAAAATAAACCATAAAATAAACCTTTAATCACTACATTCAAGAGATATTATATCCTAGCAAGAATTCATTAGGTGGTTCATAAAGTAATCATGAAAATCATCATTATGTTATTCAATTCAAGAACCTATCTACTAACCCTAATTGTTGAAGTGAGTTGCATGGTAGAAAGGAAAGTCCTAAGTGGTATTTGGTGTTCCTCAATCATAGGTTTTCAGCCTAAGGGAAACTATTCAAGTCTAGGAGAAAGAAATCAATCTTCAAGTATAATTATGGTCAAGTTTTGAGGGCTTCTACATGATGCTACAATATGCTACAAGATTGCTATGGGATGTTATAGGATTTCCCTATTTTTCTACATGCTTGAATTTGTGAGCCTTCTAAGAGTGAAAAAGGTGATATGAAGGCGTGGAAGGATATTGAAATGTGAGGGAAGGTTGTATGTTTCCATTTCCAAGCTTTTTACTCTTTAGGGGCCCAACGTGCATAAGGAACAATGCACACAATGGCCTTCAACAAACCAGAAATATACTCTTAGTGAATAATGTTTTGGAGGGGTTATTGAGGTAGAAAGGAAGGGTTTGGTGGTAGGATTAGGAGTTTAAATGAAAATTATAACCCTACAAATAAACAATAGTACCTGCACACCATATAAATTCACTCAATTCTGCCAAACAATTAGAGCATGTTAACAATGTAAATTGCAGGAAATTGAAATGACAAAGAAAGGATGAGTTGAATTTTATTTGAAATCTAGCTATTGCAATGAAAGAAAACCTATCTTGAAGTTTGCACAATACCTTCATCCACAAGGCACTATGCCTCCTATGCTTAAAGAAAATTGATAAACCAATCACTAAGCTGCAAGAAGAAGACTATTATGACATATAACAACTACAAAAGTAATTATATATTTTTGGCTTGCAAACACATTATCCTCAACCACACCTCTCATAAGAGAAGTGTCAGATAGACCAACATAAGCAATTTTCATAAACAAATTATGCTAAGAAAGGAATAAAACACTACTAGGAATAAAAAAATAAGAAGTAAAATACACATGAGAGAGGCTAGAGCCTCTGGGTTGGGGACTCAACGCTATAAACCAAGCTCATATTGAAGATAATAGAAGTTTTCTCATTAACATCAAATAGTTCTCATGTACATGACAAAGGAATGAAAATGGCAAGTTTGAGCTCATAGCTCTTAGTAGTCTCTATCTTCTCCAAAAATTTGAATCCTATTGAGCCCTTAGGATTCCCTATTTATATCTAAATGAATGAGGGGAAATCCCTTGGAAAGAAGGATTCCCCCCTGGCCCTGCCCCCCCCCCCCCCCCCCCCCCCCCCCCCCCCCAAAAAAAAAAAAATCCCTATAAAGGTGGATCTAGCTCCCTGAGATCCCTGCAATCCTTGAGTGCATCGGCTATTAGTATATCTTTGAATTGTGAGTGAGTAAATTTAGGGAGAAAGTCGAGTTATAGGTGAGTAAATGTAGGGGAAAAGCCTCCTACATCTTATCCAACTACCTCCAATGTATCTTTGCATAGTAAATGAACTCAAATGATATTTTTTCCTGCACATTAATCACATTAGGCCACAAGATATGGAAAACATCATTTAGTCTTCCTAATAAACACATTATAGTTGTTACTAGTCATTTTGTCACATCTACTAAAATGGCTTGGAAACCAGATCAATCAACATCCTTGACACCTTGAAATCATTCCTTTGCAAAGTGTTAAGATTTATCTCTCCAAAATGTCAAAGTTTTCTTGGTTAATCAACTCAAAAATCTAGTTTTCGGACCCATCTGCACTGTTGCATGTTGCATAACTAAGCACCTACACTGACCAATGCATGTTGCCTTTACTGGAGGTGCGATGGTTCTAGAATTTTTGGAAAATAATAATATAATAAAATAAATAGATAAATAAATAAATTAAATACATAAATAATAAATTTAATTTAAATTAATAAATAAAATAAAATAAACAATAAATATAAAATATATATGTAAATTAAAAATAAAATAAAATAAAGTAAAAATAATAAATAAATAAATAAAAAAATAAAAATGAATCTTCTCTTTCTAGAAGCTTCTAAAGTGGTTTTAACCATTTACTATTGATTGAGATCTCGAACTCCTATCCTAGAGGTCTTTTCTCTTATTTCATATGTGGATCTAAGTCATAGATTGGTAAAACCAAAACTACCTTATTTACCCTATAAATTTACCGCCTCCCTTAGAGTTTGGATTGGCTTTCAGAGACTCTTCTCTCTACCCTAATATTGCTGCTTTTTACCTAAGTATCAATTACCATCCTTAAGTTGTGATTGAAGGCTTTCTTTGTGGTTAAGAAAGGACAAGTTAGGTGGGAGACATCAACATGGCTAAGATCTATAAAAGGGTTGTAATATTCTACTACATTTCATTAATGCAAAACTACTTGTTTTCCTATATGTGTTTCTATTTGATGCATATGTGTCTCAATCTCTTCTTGATAATTGATTAGAGATATTAGTCTATGGTATTCATGTATTGTATTTCTTTTGATTGTTATGGTTGTTTTGTAGGTTCCATTTATAGAAATTGGAGTTGGATCTAAAGTTCACAAGCAAGGAGAAGAGGAGGATTTGTGTTGGACTCCAGGTAGACCTTTCATCCATTTTCTAATCTCTCTATGGAAAACAAAATTATTTTCTCTGTTATTTCTAGATCAAGCCACTAGATCTAGGGAATGCACTTCTATCTATGGGAGAGAATTTTCTGTCAAACAACTTGGCGACCATACTAGGGAAAGAGATGTTCCTATAGTGGTTACCTTTACCTAGTCATTTTATACCTTTCAATGTGACTCAATTTGATTTAATCAGTCTTAGGAAAACATAATTCTGAGCTTGGTAGGATTTTTGTTTCATTTTTTGAACAAAATTAGCCCTAGCAAACATTTTTTGTCTAAGACAAAGCAAATCAATGCAAATGTCTCTTTCTATTTGTATGATGCATCACACTAGCTCTCATACCTAGACTAAGATGGTTTCTATAGGATGCAAAAAATGAATTTTTATGCCTTGATCTCAGTTATGATTTGATCCAGTGGACTTTCTTGAGTCTCTGAACTAGTCATTCTCTCTATCAAGCCATCAATGTGTTTACATTTGAGTTCGACTGCCTTTTGATGAGAGTTTGTTTTATTTTTCTTTCTTCTTGTCAATTAGGGTGTGTGAACACTTGGTTTGATTATTGATTATAGTTCTAGTATGTGTGAGTTCTTTTGGCCAATAATCTAGAATTATTTTCATTTTCATTACATTTGAAAATTGGAAAGAAAAGTAAAGAAAAATTTATATTTCTTGCATTGCACATAGAGTTTTGAATTTCATTGGAATAGTACATTGAAAGATATAATTAGGCAGCTCTTGTTTGTTGCATATTTGTTTTTTGTGTCATTGTTTGTTTCTTTCTTCTCATAGATAAATATTCATTGAAATGAAATAGTTTTTTTCATCATGCGAGTTGCATCATAAGAAGTTCATGTGAATTCGTACCATGAATTCCTATCATACATGAAACATTAAACATCACTACCACAAGCTACACTTCCACATACCTCCATGTATATTTTGGAAGTCCCCATTAGGTTGTTATCCTACCATAGGTAACTAAGTCAAACGCCTAGTTAATTGTGATACCCTAAACACAAAATTCGAGGAGATTGCATGCATGTACCGACAATGATATATTGTAGCTCAAAGTGACTTGGTTAAACATTTTTATTAGTTACCCCTTTTGTTTTATTTTTTCTTTTTAATTTCTAAAATAAATTAATTCATCATGGAATAAAACCTTAAAAAACCCCCATCATTCACATAGAATGCAAAGATTTCCTCCTTTACCTCTAAAGGTAACACCTAGACGTCGTAAGAATAAGAAAACAAAAACCACCAAACCTGGTGCTTTAGAAGCTACCACTTCTGGAGCCACATCTGAAGTTAATTAGCCAAAATCGTCACTTCCCATAAGTACTGAACCCAAAATTGCATCCTTACCAACCAATGAGTCTAATGTAGTCGAAACTAAAGCCCTTAAAACATTAGAACCTAAGGTCACTAAAGATAAATTTCCATATTTATATACTTTACAACCTGAGCAACCTCGAATAACTAAACTGAATACATCAAGAACTTCCTCTTTTCCTCCTCTACCTTTGTCTCAACCACAACCTGTATATTTGGATTCCCGACAGAGAATAACATCTACTTGATCTTTTGAGCATATCAGAAATTACTAAAGAGGATTCACCTAGTCCTCAAACTCCGATTTACATACCATTATGATAGGATTTTCCTTCTATGTATCATAATTTTCTTATCTTCACCTCTAAAACTCAAATGCGAGCTCCTTCACCACAGAATCCTCATTTTTATTCACCTTTTAACTTCCCCCGACAAACTCCTTTGAGAAGTTTAACCATGAATGATTCAACAACGGTATCTCAACTCGTGTATGTTATCATGGGTGAATTGACCAAATTTGCAACAACCTATATGTTTGTAACTTCACCAGAAACACATTTGTATGGTGGTCCCTCAGTACCACCTAGCTACCAATCATTTTCTGGAATATTTTCTAGTGCGTCAACTAGTCCATGGAATTATCCTTTATCATCTTCATCTGGAATATCATCTGGTCCTTCTTTAGCAAGAAACTCACAATATATTCCAGCTATTAGACCCCAACCCCCTTCGGAGTATAAATATGGTCTATTCCTTAGTGGATTGGGACACCTACAACAACCTACTCCATCCTCCACTAGGTACACTCCTCTTGAGGGTGGTTTCCTCCATACACTCCTTATCCTCTAGCAAGGGGGCAACCTATTGCTGGAATGTTACCATCTGTTGATCATATGCTACAAGTTGGTGCTCCACCCTATTCGATTCCTCGTCCTATGGGTCCTCCATTTCTAGGAATGGTTGTTGCCTCTTGGAATCCTATGTTTCTTGTCCAACCTGGTTTTATCTTAACTCAAATATCGACTTCTCAACCTATCTCGACTACACCGCAGGTTCCTACTTGTAAATATGTTCAAACCATGCCTCAACCTTTCCAAGTTACACATTAAGTGAATTAACCCATTTAGGGAAACAATGATCGTAAAAGGAAATGTTGACTGTTAAGGCAAAGGAAACGCTGACTGTAAAACCTTCGTCAACCCCATGGGATAAAAAAAAACCATTGACACTAGCAATCACCAGGCACGTGAACCTCACTTCTTGAAGACGAAGAAGACAACTCAAATTAATTCAAATACAACCTAGTCAAATTAATTCAAAATTTTCTCCCATAGTGACCAATCAAAACCCTCCCAATCCTAGTCCCGTGAGTACATCTGAGATAAACATTGTTCAATCCAATCAGGGAAAATATTGACAACATGGAAGTAAGAAAAAGTGTAAAGGAAAGAATAAACAAGAGAACCCTTCACAGTAAAAGTAGAAAAATCGTTCTCCTAATGAGAAGTGAAAGCCTCGTTACCCATGTCTTATCTATAATGATGAGCGTTTCACAAAATAATGTCCACATCATGCAAAGATCAATAGGTTTTTGAAAGTTTCATCCATTGCACCTTCCATTTTGACAGATCCTTTCCCAAACTAAGACACAGATATAGTTGCGCAAAATCCATCCTCCTCTTCCAAGGTGATGATATTAATTATTATCAACAATAATAATTATTTCTTAGTGGCTACAAGGAATAAGTACTATGGGAACCTAAATCCTTCAATTAGAAAGGTTGATGATCAAGCTTCCAACTCTACTAAACATGCCTCTGGTCCTCTCCAGATAGAAAATTTGGTTGTTGAATTAACTATCAAACCTCCTAAAGGAATGATTCATAAGTGAACATTTAATCCTAATGTGAGAGATGCACAAAATTATAACATACTTTACGATTTATCTCAGACTCCTTTGGCTATGTCAGCTCTCGAGGTGTGGCAGATTTGTCCTTCCCAAAAGAAATATTTACTAGTAGTGTTTGGAGGAGTAGATCCTTTGGCTTCAAATATTTTTATATTTAATCTTGAGAACCATACTCCTGAACTTCCACCCCAGCTAGCATTCATGATTCAATTTGTCATTAGAAGTAAAACTATCTACTGCATAATTGTAGATGAAGGTGCCTCAACTTGCATCATGTCGCTTTCATGTTGGAAAGCCATTGGTTCTCCAGAACTTAGGTAGTCACCGTCAACCCTTAAATATTTTTATGGGAGAGGATTTAAACCTTATGATATCCTGAATTCATTACAAATAGAATTAGATGGAAAAACAGTCTCAATAGAGGTCAAAATCGTTGACGTAACTTTATGTTATAACCTATTGTTGGGCCAAACATGGGTTTTTTCCATGGTAGCCATGTTATCAACCTATTTTAGGAATATTTATTTCCCTCACTAGGGGGACACAGTGGCCATAGATCAACTTTCCTTTTTCTCCAATGATCCTTAAATCACTAGGAGTATTCCACTTGTAGGTGAATCCCTACATCCTTCTCAATATGTTGGGATAGGATTGCTTAAAGTCATATATAATGGGAACTTTTATGCTCCCTCCTCCTGAAATTTCCAATACATTTTCCCCCATTCATATTATTTTTTCTTGTATTATTCCATCTAATCCCTGGATAGTACCTGAAATCTCTAACATTGACTCATTTGGCGATTGTATGCCACTCAGTCCCATCGAGCTAGAGTATGAAGCTATTTACTCAGCCTGTTTGGAAAATTATGATACTGATACCTTTGTAAATTGGGTTGATAATTATCAAGATTCGGGTTCACATTCTAACCCTTTTGATGACATATTTTCTACTGACAAAAGCATCATGGATATCATGATGCCAGATGAAACACCATGGGATGATAGTCAACATCAATCCTCTTTATCTAAAATCCTTGAGAACAATAATGAATATATTTATTCACCCAATGTTACTAAGTCACTTCGAGGTTCTATATCTATTCATGAGGTGAATTCAAAGAATATTTTAGCAAATATTGAGAAGACCATACCCCTCGATATTTCTATCAAACCTGTAGTTATTGGAAATTTCCATATTGGTGCATCTTGTTCTCCTAATGAGATTAAGATTTATACAGACCCTTTTAATAATTTTGTGGCGTATTTGCTTGGACATACAAAGATAGGCCAAACATAGATCCAAACATTGTGGCGCGTGAGATTAAAACCTATCTGTATGCTAAACTTGTTTGAAAACATTTACATTTGGTTCACCTGAAGAAAGTTGCTGCCATAAAAGCAGAAGTTGAAAAGCTTTTAGCTGTTGGTTTTATCTATCATGTTCCTTTAACTGACTAGGTTTGGAATATTATTCCCATTATGAAGAAAGAGAGTACAATTAGAGTATTTGTCGATTATAGGGATACTGACCATGCTTGTCCCAAGGACAGCTACCAACCCCTTTCATCAACCAAATCATTGACAACTATGTCGGAAGAAAATATTTTTCATTTATGGATGGATTCTCCAATTACAACTAGATCAAAATATGCCATCAAACTAACATATGACCTTGATTTTTCCAAGAGGTATGTTTTCCTAGCACAAACTTCCTTTTGGTCTTAAGAATGTTGGTGCAAGTTTCCAAAGAGAAATGAGCTACGCTTTCCATGATATCAAGCATATAGTGCAACACTATTTGGATGACTTTCCTTCCAACTCTAAACATCATGCAAGTCTTCCAATGCATCTCAAAGTGATCTTCCTACACTGTCGACATTATAATATAAGGTTAAATCCACCCAAATGTGTATTTTGTGTCCAATCAGGTCAACTTCTAGGATTCGTAGTGTCCAAGAACATGATCCGCATTGATCCTATTAAAGCCTTGGAAATCATTGATTTGCCTACTCCCTCTTCACACGTTCAGTTATAATTCCTTCAAGGGAAGGCTAACTTTCTATGAATATTCGTCCCTAACTATGCAGAAATTACAAAATGATTTCCTCGCTTACTGAAAAAAGGGGTTCCCTTTCATTGGGATCATACTTCTTGAAAGGATTCTGACACCTTGAAAGATGTGTTAGCTCGAACATGTTTTATGTTTCCCCTTAACTATCAATGAGACTATTTCCTTTATTTAGTTGTGCCAATTACCACAATCGCAATGGTTCTGGTACAAGAATATGACATAGGAAATGAACACCCCATATATTACTTGAGCCAAAGCGTGACTGAGACTGAAGCAAGTATTCACACGTCAAAAATTTATCTTTGGTATTTATACAAGTTGTTTGTAGATTTCGCCACTATATTCTGTTTTGGAAGACTACTGTAGTTTCTGATTACAACCTTATGACTTACCTTCTATAATTTCAATTAATGGGGGGGCAAGTACTCAACGTGGATAGTTATCCTCCAATAATTTGACCTGGAATTCATAAAATCCAAGTCTAATAAATCTCTAGTCTTCGTTGAACTGATTTTTGACCTTCCCTCCTCTGAGTTAGAATCAACAATTGATGATTCTATACCAAATGAAACATTGTTTCTAATTGATTCTTCTAATCCTTGGTCTGGAGATATCATATTTTATCTCCAAACCCAAAAATTCCAACCTAATGCTACTCATTATGATCATCGTCGAATTCGATACCAGGATCGCCAATACATCATAATTGGTGACATTATTTACCAACGCAGTGTTTATATGATCTTTCAGTGTTTTCTTACTCATGAGGAGGCTGAGAAAGCCTTGAATGAATTTCATGTTGGACCATGTGGCAAAAACATACTTAGTTATGTGAATGCCCAAAAATATTTTACATTTTGATTATTTCTGGCCGACCATGTTTCGCGATTGTATTTTGGCAGTCCATAAATGTCATTCCTATCATATTTATAATAGGAAATCTCGTGTTGCACCTACTCCTATGCATACATTTTTTTTCGTTGGACCTTTTCCAAATGGGGCATTGATTTAAGGACCTTTAACCCTCGTTCGACCAAGGGGCATGGCTACATTATCATTGTTGTAGACTACTTTACTAAATGTGCCAAAGTGATGCCTACGTTTGACAATAGTGACAAAATTGTTGCATTATTCCTTTTCAACCATGTTATTGCCAGAATTGGTGTGCCCCAAGCCATCGTTATAGACCATGGCAAACATTTTCCAAACTACATGATGTCTAAACTTATTTCCAAGTTGGGCCTTCTACATGATAGCTCAACTCCATATTACCCACAAGCTAATGGGCAAGTAGAAGCTATTAATAATGTTTTGAAAATGGTGCTCCAAACATGGTAGAGATTCATAAGATGAATTGGCCCACCATTATTTTTTATGCTTTATGGGCATACCGAACATCTATCTAAACAATGACCATATTCACACCCTTTCAGTTGGTGATGGTCTAGAAGCATTTCTCCTTATTTAATGTGAGATTCCATCCTTAAAACTAGTTATCAAGCTTCTTCCCGCAACTTTTGTAGAAGAAGAACATTTTTTGCACCTTGCTTGCCTATATGAGACATGACGCAATGGTGCAATGGCCAATGAGGTTCACAAAAAAAGTGTCAAAGCACAATTTGACTAGAATGTTAAACCTCGTGCCTTCTTGGAAGGTGAACTAGACCATTTATACGACCTAGAAGCTGACAAAGTAGGAGTTGGGAAGCTTGAAACATTATGGTTAGGTACACATATAGTCAAGTGTGTACTAGGAAAAGGGGCCTATGAACTAGTTTACTTTGATGGAATTCCCTAGGTGCAACCCCAAAATGGGTTGTACCTAAAAAAATACTATGCTTTGATTTCTTCTGCATAGTCATTGTGTACATACTGTAAAGGTTTGCTAGTGTGTTTACAGTGTGGTTTTCTAGAGTTTTCTACCACCTCTTCTCATCTTGAATTTAATTTTATTTGTAGATGTCGGCATTCCCTTAGCTATATGTTGGTTATGCTCATGGTACTAGTCATAGTACTTGGAACCATTCTTCCACAGCATGGGCTATCTATGCTCTCGATGATGAGTTAGTGAGCCTACAAGTAATTTGTATCAAACGCTTGACTAATAATATTGTTGAATATAGTACAATGATCAAATTTTTATTTGATTTTATTTCACATGCAATTCGCCATTTAGTTGTCAAGATCAACTCACAACTTGTGTTACAACATTTAAGCAATGTCTATTCAATAAGAAGTCCAACTTTATTATGCATGTTTTTAAGGGTTCACCTCTTAGAGAGACATTTTTATTACATCTTGTGTCAACATGTTACTAGGAGTCTTAATACATTAACATATACATTATCCAATTATGTATTAGGCAGACATTTGCAACATATGTAAATACACAAACCATCACCATACATTGTTCAAGAGAGTAGAATAAAAGTAGAAGACATCCATGGATAGGAAAATGTATATAGTGTTTGGTTTTACAAAAATTGTGTCCGAGACACATATGGCCACATATAATATCAAAATACATGTAGACAAATATGACTCAAAAGCCACCTAATTGACTAATCCCAATGATGTTTGCAATAGCACACAATCACGCAGACAACCTTGCAAATCAAATGAATGATATGCTCTAGCACTCCTATGGTGTATTGCTATAGATAGGTGGGACCTCATTAATCCTTATGTCTAGCCCACTACGAGTCAAAACCTTGATATGGTGCTCGAGCTTAGTGATTATCTCCATGGTATCAGGATCATCCATCTCCTCCTATACCCTTGCAGCCTCAACCTGTACAAGATGTGGTCGTGCTCGTCAATGAATTGGTAACATGCCTACTAGTCACACATGTCTAATATCTTCATGTAAAACCAATACTTAGTCTCTGATGCATTAAAAACAACAACAAATAAATTGTAAAATCCAAAATACTGAAATACTCAAAATGGCTTTGTTTTACCTTCATCATTCCACTACATCTTCAGGTAAAATGAGCTCTAGATCTCCACATAATTCTTCTCCAACATATGGGTAATACTCAATCATAATTAGTTTCTCTCACGTCCAATCAAATAATATACGAGTGAATGTCATCATAGTCTCTCCTCCATGTCTGGCCATCAAATATACCCATTGCCTCATATGACATTCCCTATGTCCACGAAGTTCGCAGGCTATCTACTGATGTCATAACATTGGAAATATCTATAAATAAAATGATACCACAATGGAGCCACATCCAAAGTTATTCAATTTTCTGGTCTTTTCTCTATTGAGTTGTTCTTTCATATTGACTAGAACTCCTTCACATCAGTTGAATATTGTAGGCTCCAAGCATTCTAGGGCATAATGCATCTAGGTCTTAGTAGCTAAGTGTAGAATAGCACTACCAGCTAACCGGCTAATAGTAAAAAGTATTGTCCTAAGTTGAAGCCACATGGCATATTTTATATCAAGTTTCCCATCCTTTGTCACTTCAGAGGAAGGTCAACAATGAAAAACAATGTAATCCTTCATTGTCTCTCCACCGCTCTTGAATCTAGATAATGAAATAGGATCTCCTCTCTGTCATGCCCCCCATCAGGGAATATATGTCCTCAAAATCTATTCTGAAAATATGTACTCCAATACTAAAGTATTGTCCCTATGTGTCCCAAAATCTCCCCAAATTCTTCAGTAAATCTAATTGGGCCCTCATACCCAGAATCATAAGGAACTTTAGGAGCCCACAATTCCTCAAAGCTTATGTAGTTGTTAGACCATTGGTGGAAACCATGTCTTGAGCTTCATGCTCTATTTCTCTCTAGGTTAAATCCATTTCACTCTAGTATATGGCTGCAAAATAACATGGAGAAACATATAGAATCAGTGATTTGGAAATTTTATGGAGAAAAATAACTTGAAATCAAATTTTCCAAACCTTTGTTGCACCCATCACACTATCTCTTCTTGGATAGAGTGACCAATCGCACTCACCCTCACTGGTGAGTGTGCTGGGTCACCTTTATCCATGTTAAACTTTCTAACCCATCGCACTCACCCTCACTGGTGAGTGCGATGGGTCACCTTTATCCGTGTTAATCTTTCTAACCCAATGCACCTATCGATATATAAGGAGTGCAATGGGCCTAGGGTGACTTTATAAACCTAAAAACTCAAAAATTTCCATGATACATGCATGAAACAAGAAATATAAACCATATGAATGAAGAGAAAAGATAGATCTCCTATCTAGAACTAATGAACTAGAAATGGCCCACCGAATTGGCCATAATCAACTACTAAATATTGAAGGTGAAAACCCACTTAGGGCTCACTCAACTTGGTAAAAATGAGAATGGTAAGAAATGAAATTACAATTTCACTTTTTGTGGTCAAATTAGTTAATATTTTAATATATTTCAATATTTTTTTAATGTTTTGACATATGTTTTGCCATATCTCGTATATTTTTAATGCTTCTATGGTATTCTGAGTAGGTTAAAAGGTAATTTATGGATGTAATGCAGGTTATAAGTTAAATGCAAGTCATTTTGATGAATGAGTACACTTTTGTCACTTTTTTGGGCTCGTTAAACTTACAAAAAAGGAACCCCATGGAGTCCTTTTTTAGCTCTTTTCAAATTCCCAAAGCATGAAAAGATTGTCGATCACTCGTCTTTTCAAACTCATTAAAGTAAATGAACAAACTTCTACTTAGTATAATTTTAATCATTTTCGGACTGGGATGGACTATTTACAAAAAAGGAATCCTTTAGTCAAACGTGACTAAAAGGTTCTCCTCAGTATTGTTTTATGCCTTTTCGGGCCTAAGAGACAAATTTACGAAAAGGAAGATCTTGGATTTTTTTCCTTCTCTTTTCCAAACTCTCTACAGATGAAAAAGGAGTCAAGTTACGCCTTCACTGAACTTGTAAAACTATTAAACAAGTATGGACTCCTTAAGCATGATGTGTTCGAACCAATCCTTCTCAAGGTTCATTAAAAATACTTAGACGGATTCATCTGTAGGATGAAATTATAGATCAAGCATATGTTATCCTCCTCAATCTTGTAAAAAATAAAGAGGTACTGCCTAGAAATGGTTATGAAATTGGGAAAATGGGGAATTATACCTATTAATGGTAGTGAGTCACCCTTGAACGTGACACTCTTTCACTTCATTTCTGTTACTGCTTTGGGTTGGATAATATGCTTGTCTCATTGTTGATCTCACCTCCGTTATGGGTCTTTGATTCAATGCTACTAACTTCATTCAATTTTGATGATATGTTCAAGAGAAATTCCACCCTCAATTGACATTTGATACAATACCTTAAGCCTTACTTCATATATGACACCTGAACTAGCTCTGCATCATTACATTTTGTCTCAAAATATCGGTACTTGTTCCATGTCGTTGATGGGGGATACATCAAGGCCCTCCAATGACGGGTCACTTCCTGTTGACATGAGCTCATTATCCAGGAAGTTGACTTAGAAACTCCTTTCAGCCTCAGAACTTGCACACCTCAATGACAAATTTCCTCACTTTTAGCAATAGTTTCTCATAATTGGCCTTCGACCAATAGATTCTATGTGATGTTCAACTTCAACTCATTCATTCACATCACATAGATTGTACTATAGTACCCTGAGAGCCATTATCATTATCATTGGTTCCTCTCGCATTTGTTAACAAATTACATCATTGGCAAGTAATCATATGGTGTCTACCATGTTTAACTCTGACTCATTTATTCACATGGTTAGACTCGTACTATCGAGTGCAAGATAAAATAACCTGAAGCTAGTTTCATCCATCGAGGCTGTAATTTTAGGATTCATACAATATCACAAAGTATGATGGTTGTGATCGTTTAAAATGTCTTCTAAGCATGAGTCCATTTTATATCATAAATGAACATGAATTTGATTATTATACATGTAATATTGGTTTATAGGCTAAGTATGGGTGTTCCTACCTCAACAATGATATCATGATGAAAATGTATTGTAAAAAATGATGATCTCAACCTTTTCTTGGTTTGGAATTATCACAAAGTAAAGCACTTCAGTCCTAAGCCATTGCTTCTGACTTTTTTCTTTAGGGGGCAATCTGTTACAGGTCATTTTGTCATATCTACTCAAATGTCCTAGAAACCAGATCAATCAACATCCTTGACACCTTGCAATCATTACTTTCTAAATTCTTAAGAATCATCTCTCCAAAAGTCCAATTTTTCCGGGTTAATCAGCTCATAAACCTAGTTTTTGGACCCATCACACTTTCTCTTCTTCCAACATGCACTATTGCGTGTTGCAGAACTGAGCACCTACACGAACCAGCGTATGTTTCTTTTGTTGTAGGTGTGATGGTTCTATAGTCTTGGAAAAAATAAAAATTAATTTTGAATCTTCTCTTTCCATAAGATTCTAAAGTGGTTTTAACAATTTACTACTGATTTAGATCTCGAACTCCTATCCTAGAGGTTCTATCTCTTATCCTCCTTCATATGTGGATCTAAGTCCTAGATTGCTAAAACAAAAACTACCCTATTTAACCTATAAATTAACTGCCTCTAATAGAGTATGGGTTGGATTTTGGAGATCTTAGCTATGCCTTGATGTTGTTCATTTTTACCTAAGGATCCATTACCATCCTTGACTTGTGATTTCAGGCTTGATTTGTGGATAAGGAAGGACAAGTTAGGTAGGAGACATCTACATGGTCAAGATCTATAAAAGGGTTGTAATCTTCTCCTACATTTCATTAATAAAGAAAGCTTTATTTTCCTATAGATATGTCTATTTGATGCATATGTATCTCAATGCCTTCTTGATTCATTTATTAGAGATATTACCCTATGTTATTTGTATCGTATAGCTCTTGTGCTCGTTATGTTTGTTTTGTAGGTTCAATTTAAAGCAATTGGATTTGAAGCTAAAGTTCACAAGCAAGGAGAAGAGGAGTAATTACGTTGGAATCCAAGTAGGTCTTTCTTCCATTTTATAATTTTTATAAGGAAAACAAAATTCTTGTGTCTCTATTGTTTCTAGATCAAGTCACTAGATCTAGGGAATTCACTTATGTCTACAGGAGATAATTTTTATCGAACAATAGCCAAATATTTTATTAAATATGAGGAAAAAGATAAATATAGGTTGAACGAAGGCCGTATGGCCTTATTATGTACCTATTAATGAGGCTTTTCAGCTTTTCTAACCATCCACAACTCCTTTATAACCATTAATGCATCATCATAATACTTTAGCTTTCCAAACAAATTTGCATCCTCCTGCAAGAATTCTCCTACAATCCATTTGTAAGCATCACAAACTGATTGACTTGACATCTATCCCATGCCAACCAAGCATCCAAAACTCCCCCCCTTTGGCATTGATGTCAACCTATCCTTCTACTTTGCTGACAAATTGAAATGTGTCCTCCCACTTTGACATAAATGAAAAAGGGTTACATCTTGCTAAAATAAAATACTCTAGACAATGAGCTCCCCCTAGACAGGTAATGGAGCTACAAATATTTCTAAGGTGTTTCACATACCAACTGTGATAAAAAATATAATAAAAGTATATCATAATTACATTAAGTGATATTCATATGTAGAAAACACATAGAACCGTTTGAAACCAAGCCTATCTTCATGATAATTACAACATGACATCCATGACTTTCTTCTAGACACCAAACCCACCCAACTACGAGACCCAAGAAGGATAGAAACATGTTACAGGGCTATAATATTGCACACGTATGTGCTTTACGTGTTAGTGGAATATAACATTGAACTAAAGATCAAGAAGTATCAGTATACAACCACCTCCTCCTGAGGTGATGCCACCATCTTATATTCTTTATATTTCAGTCCTTTGCTCCTCCTAATGTAAGTGTGTTGGTTGAGAGACTTAAGAAAGAGAATAAGTAGATATCATCCCCAAATGTTGTTGAAGTTATTAAAAGGACTAAAGGGGAAGAGTATTGGTAAACATTTCAACAATTTGTTCTTGTGAAGGAATGTACTCCAAATTTACTTTCTGATCCAAGACTCACTCTCTAAGAAAATGATATTTTACTAGAATGTGCTTAGTCTTCAAATGCTTAACCAAATTTTTATATATACTAATGGAACTGGGGTTGTCAAAAAGAATATACATAGGTTATGAAAAATTGACTTGAATATACTACATCATTTGGATCATCCAAAATATTTTTGTACAATAAGTTGTAGCTGCAATGTATTTTTCTTCAGCAATCGATAATGCAATAGGACTCTACTTTTTGTTGAACCAAGAAACTAAGCATTGTCCCAAGAATAAGGGTCCACCATTAGCACTTCTGCAATCATCAATGATCCCAAACCAATCAGCATGTGTATATGCTTGAAGTGAAAAATCCATATTCTTTGGATACCATAGTCTAAAGTCTAGATTTCCCTGTAGATACTTGAATATTCTTTTGACTGCTTTGAAATGAGTCTCCTTAGGAATTGCTTAAAAGTTTTTGATTGTCCTAACTGCACGCATAATATCTAGTCTATTACCTATAAGATGGAGTAAACTACCAATCATAGATCAATATTTAGATTGATTAACTACTAGCGAATCATCATCTTTACTAAGATGACATCTTGTTACCATAGGTGTACAAACAATCTTACAGTTCTGTAGCCCAAATTTATTCAAGATATCCTTAAGATATTTAGTTTGAGATAGAACGATGTCATTCGTATTTTGATGTACCTATAATCCAAGAAAGAATTTTAGTTCATTAAGTAGGGATATTTCAAATTGTTGTTGCATGAGTATGACAAACTCTTGAATCATTGAGTCAACATTGCTAGTAATGATGATATCATCAACATAAATGAATGCCATCAATCGTTTATCCTTGTCTCATTTGATATATAAGTTTTTATCTGTTGATCCCTTATTGAAGACCTATTGTTGAAGATATTAGTCAAGACGATAGTACGAAGCTCGAGGAGCTTGTTTTAACCCATACAAAGCATTTTTGAGTTTGCATATCAAATTCTTGTCATTACCAACCATAAACCCTTCAGGTTTCTCAATGTAAACCTATTAATCTAGATCTCCATTCAAAAAGGCATATTTAACATCCATCTAATATACTTTAAATTTGTAGAAGCTGGCAGATGCTAGGAACATTATAATGGCTTCAAGGTAAGCCATAAGTGCAAATGTTTCTTAAAAATATATTCCTTCCTGTTGATCATACTCTATGTAGATAAGGCATTCCTTATTCTTGACAACTTCTTCATTTTCGTTTAGTTTGTTCTTAAATACACATTTTGGTACCGATTACATTTTTATTTTGTGGCCTTGGAACTAAATCCCAAGTATGATTATTTTCAGTTTGGTTAATTTCTTCATGCATGAATTTAATCCAACATCCATCTTGGCTTTCTTGATGCAGATTTTCAGATTCAATTGTATATAGAAAATCTAAATGTCTAGAGGAGCTAATAAATTTCCTTCTAGTTTGTACTCTAACCTCTTTATCACCTAGTATTTGACTTCTAGGATGACTTTTTCTGCACATACCTGGATGGAGTCTTTTTTGGCTCATTTCCTTCTTCTTCTTCTTTTTTCTTCCACTATAAATTATTTTATTTTGGCATCAGGATGTTCATCGTTGAATTGTATTTTCCTTTTGCAACATACAAATCCTTCATCTATTGTAACATCTGTACATTTAATAATTTTATGAATCCTTTTATTGTAACATTTATAACCTTTGCTTATGGAGGAGTATCCATGAAGAGTGTTTTCATATTCCCTTGGTTCAAATTTAATAAGTTTATCATCATTTATTTTGATAGAGCATTTTCTTCCAAATATCTTAAAGTTCTTAAAAATTTCAAGTCTACCAAACCATAGTTCATGTGTTGTTTTCTTAGTGTTAACTCTTACATGTGCTTTATTGAGTGCATTGACCATTGTTTGTACTAATTCTCCCCAAAAATCATGAGACACTCCAAATTCAACAATCATTACATGAGCCATTTCTGAACAGTTATGTTTATTCTTTCTACAACGTTATTTTGTTGAGGAGTTTCAGCTATAGAGAATTATCTTTTAATTCCATTCTGATCATAGAAGTCAAAGAATTCATCTAATATGAATTCACCCCCTCTATTAGATTTGAGACATTTCATTTTTAGATCCATTTGATTTTCAATCAAAGCCTTGAATAATTTAAATTTCTCAAAAGCTTCATCTTTAAATTTTAGCAGACTAACCCTACACATTCTAGTGCAGTCATCGATAAATAGTATTAAATACTACTCACCTCAAGGATTTTTCTTCTTCATTGGTAACATAACTTTGTATAATCAGTTGAAGATGTCTTTATGAAGAATACTTTTTTTCTTTGAATTGAACTCTTGACTTCTTACTGAATTGATAGCATTTGCAAATGTTATCTTCAAGAGGTATGATATTTTCCATGTCATAGACAATTCTCTTCTTACTTAGCTTAACTAGTTGAACGAAACTAATATGTCCCAGCCTCTTGTGCCATATCTAGCTTTCTTCAATCCTTCTCAAATAGTAGTGTTCACTGTCACCTTCTAAGATGTATACATTATCTAGAGTCTTGGTTGCTTTGAATACAATTTTCCTTGTGTCCAATTCTTTTACCATACGTCCTTTGGAACTAAAAATAAATTCATGTCCTTGGTCACATATTTGATTAACACAACAAGTTATGTTTTAATCCATCTACAAAAAATACATTTTGAGCTTTGTTTCTATATTTTAAGATCACAAATCCTTTGTATTTAATAGTAACATGAGAATCATTACCAAAAGAAAGTTTTTTTCCTTTCTTAACTTCATTCAAAGGAACAAATTTATTTATGTCCCTTCATGTATCTCGATTAGCCACTATCGGCATGCCACAGGTTATATTGATCCCTTGCATATCGAGCTATACCACGCTTTTTTGAAGAGGGAGTCTTCCTTTTCCAAAATTTGGGAGGATTTGTCTTTTGTTCATGCTGATAAGAAGGTTTCAATCTACTTGTGCATTCAATTTCCTCATGCCCAAATTATTGCATATAAATATTCAATTTCATCCATAAGAGGAGACAAAACATAATTAAAGGAATTTCTTGGATTATTTAAATTATACTTGGCTCTTACTTCTCTGGTCTTGATATTTTCATATGCTACACAATGAATCACTTTCTGACTAAAATTATGAAAAGCAAAGTAGTGACCATATAAATATGAGTAACTGACATTCATTCAAGAAAATTTTAATTGAATGCCTCTCCAATCTTGTTTTCATGCATTGTTTTAATTTTGCATGCCTTGATTCATCTTGCTTTTGTTGAGCCTTGCTGCCTTGACCATTGGCTCCCTTTGCAACATTGGCATAACTCTTTGGACCTAGTCTTATAGACATCATAGTTTCTAGTTCGTTGTTATTTTGATTGTAAGTTTCATTGTATCCAAGACCCATCTTGATCACTAGAGAATGTTTAACCTTAATGATCTCTTCCAATGTTCCAAACCCCTTTCTAAACTTGAGATTTAGAATTCACTGATCTTTTGTTTTCTCAATTTATTTCCATAGCCATACAATTTAAGATTCTAATTTCTTGCACTTCATTTAATTTTCTTGCAGGTGTTTCATTAGTACTTCCTCTATTCTTTTAGCCTCCTCTTGATAAACTTTTATTTGGGTTATTTCTTTAGTAAAGTTGTTTTCTTTATGCATACTAATTTCATTTTCTTGGTTCTTGTTTATATTTTTTATTTTATCAACATGTTTTAATGCATCCATTAAATCATTTGAATCAAAATTATCTAATTCACTTGCTAATTGATCCTCAAATTCCATGAGGATTTTGTATTCATTATTAGAGTTAGAGTCATCAATTTCGTCATTAAATGAACATTCACTATCTCCATGAGAATAAAAAATATTCTTTTTATTGAAATTTCTTTTGATATTCTTCTTAGAAATGCTTTTTCCTCTTTCAACGTTGTCCTTGTATGGGCATTTAGCAACATAGTGTCCAACCCTTCTACAAGAGGAACATTTAAATGGGAGCTTACCTTTCAACTTTCCAGTTCCCATATGCAGCTTCCTGACGAAGTTCAACTCTTCTTCATATGAGATATAGTTGGTGTCTTCCAGTTCTTGTATTTTTTTCAATTTTCTTGTAGCTTTGAAGGCAACCTCTCTGATTTGTAATTGGTCACCTTTTTTCATCATTTATTAGGTTGTCAAAATCCTATGGATCCTTTCTAGGGATATTTGAATCAAATCCTACATTTCCTCAATTGCTAAAACTTTGGCATTTAACTTAGGATTTAGTGATCTTAATATCTTCTCAAAAAGTGTAGAGTAATCAAACTTATCACCAAGACCCTTCATAGTATTTACTACTTCATCTACTCAAAGGAAAAAATTGGAAACACTTTCATATTCATGCATTTTAAGAGATTCATATTGAATTTTGTATGATTGTAACTTACCACCTTTTACCTTTGTATTCCCTTCATAGTTATTGACCAATTTGTCCCACATTTTATTTGTGGTGTTGTACTACATTACCTTCACGAATTTTGATTCTGCAAGATATCCTAAAATGGGATTGACTGGTTTGGAATTGTTTTCATATTTTTTTATTTCCCACATCATTTGTTGGGATGGATCTAAGGTATCAGTGCCCACTTTCTATTGTTCCCCAAACATCAACTCTAAGAGATTGCAAATACGAACTCATTTTAATCTTCCAAAATATGAAGTTTGATCCATTGAGCAGATGTTGCTTGGTTGAGAAAACTTAATTCTAGCTACTAATTTTGTTGGATCTTCCTTCTAGTGATCAAGCTACTTCTTAAAGTACTTGGCTCAGATATCAATTATTATAAATACTGACGGGGGGGTGAATAAGTATTTCATGAAATTAATATTTTTTCTTTTATTTATGAAAAACTCAGTTAAGCATTTCCAGATAACATATGAGAAGTGTGAGAAGTATATAAGAGCGTATAAATCATATATCACATCAATTGATCAACAAGCACATCATCACATGGAGACATGTTAATTTTAGGTGGAAAATCCACTATTGTTATTGTCTACTTTGTCTCCTATTGTTATTAAAAATTCTTTACATCTTTTATTGGTATAGGATTTTACTGATGCTAGGCTCCTACCTACTGGCAACTTCTATGTCCACTAAATTATCCATCTACTACTAGAAGGAAGCCACTACTCCCATTGACCTCTTGTGAACCATATTTCAAAATCTTTCACACTTGGACCGCTTATATAAAAATCGCTAATCTGGTACACCACATTTCAAAAATGTTTCAGACTAGACCCACATATAACATTATGCTTATTGAATAAAAAACAAATCCTCCTTACAATATTCTCTTTGTAATGCATCTAAATACATCAAGTCCCAAAAATAACAAACAATGCACACTATGAACCAAAATATCTGCCAAATAAATTTTTGAATAATAATAATAATAATGACAAGTAGAAACTAGCTAAAAACAACTGTTAGGATATTCCGACACATAGGAAATAGTTAAGTATAACTTGGTCTAGTGTAGAGTTAGGTAAAGTGTGTTTCTTTACTATGTACTTTTGTAACTTACAATCCGATGGTCACGATATGTAATGATTCAACGGTTCATTCTCTCCTCGGTATTACCGACACTTGATCTGTGGCTTAACACCCAAAACTAGATATTTTCCTCAATGTTTCTGATTTTCCAAGATCACACTAACGCGCAGCAGAAAAGAGCATATGCATGAGAAAAACCCTTCCTCTCTGTTTCTGATTTGCCCAGATCGCATAGAGTCGTGGGGCAAAGAGCATACGCAGAAATGAAAGGTATAGATCCGATAATAAAAAAAGGAGCTAAATAAACCGAAATAATAAACAGAGAGAAAATAACTAGAAACTACAAATAAACATTGTATACCTCCAGATCTTAAAAATGATGTAGCTAGGGCTACTAGAAACCTTTTCGTGTGAAACGAAAGGGGTTCCTCACTGGAATAGATGCTCCTAACACAATAGAGCAGTCCTCTTGGCCCGAAAGTAGTCAGAAATAGTAGATCTTGGAAATGGCAGATGGATGCAGTTCTACCGGCTTCAGATTTGGATCACCAATGGACGCGGCCCTCAAATGGCTCTGATACCACGTAGGAATTTACAGGGTAAGTTCCTCAGACAGAACACCAAAGGACACCGCTCACAAATAGATCACAGATCAATACACCAATATTTTGACGTGGTTAAAACCCTCAAAGAGAGAAACAGTCCACGACGTGAGCCAACGCGGCCACTTCAGGCAATTTATTAATAAAAGAATGAAATTTTACATAAGCTTCTCTCATGAACATTTAACCTACAAATGACCCTCCATTCTCTTTAAATAGAGATCGTGGACCAATCGGGTGTTAAGCCACAGATCAAGTGTCAGTAATACCGAGGAGAGAATGAACCGTCGGATCACTACATATCATGTCCGTCGGATTGTAAGTTACAAAAGTACATACTAAAGAAACACACTTTACCTAACTCTACACTAGACCAAGTTATACTTAACTATTTCCTATGTGTCAGAATATCCTAACATCCCCCCTTAAGAACAACTTGGGATAGGAATGAAGGATTTACAAATATGACACAATAGGAGAAGGAAGGAGGCACTAGAGCCTATGACAACATCATCGTACGCATCTACAAGAATTAGTGCTACAAGAGGTGTCAATTAACAAAGGATTTTGAACTCTGTTTATGACAATAACTAATAATAACACCTACAAAAATGTACATTCATTGTCTTGCTTCAATAATGATTCTGAAACTCCTCCAATAAGAACATTTGTCTATAAGCACTATAACATGTCATCAAAATTGTCCCTGCACTATAACATAACCACACATGAAATTCTCTAGCACAACAACACTTAGTCTCTGCCTTCAATCATACAATCTCTCTACAATATGGAAACTTATCAAAAGATAAGCAACAACATCAAATTCATAAGAAAAAATTTGTTAAATAAACCTTTGTCGTTGATCTCTACATACACAATACTTTGTTATATAAACTTATGCCCTTAGCAAAAATGATTATCTCAACACGACCTATAGATCTCAATCCCTACAACAAGTAAAAAAAAGTCTCTCTCCTATACAAAAACAATTATTCATACAAGGTAAATAATATATGAAATCCGTTCAGCTATTAATCTCTATAAAACCCTCATGATAGTCTCTATAAAACCATTTAAAGGGAAAAATCTTTTTCAATCATGCACAATGATTTGATACTTCATCTTTGATGTTGGCTTAGGACACCAAGCAATGTAATCAATCCACTGATACTCAATACATATTAGTAGAAGAAACAATATAAACCATACTAGCAGTGCATATATCCCTACAATGGAATCTTCAACACATATAAGTAGATGATCTATGCATATATTTTTAGAGGGAACCCTAATGGATGACATACCACCAAACTCAGATGAAAATTGATTCTACTCCCACAGTCGAATTGATTAGATATGAATGGTGCGCTAAGTCTAAGATGTGTTCAACACTAACAAAGAAACACTTTTATATAGTATGTATATACTAAAGAAACCTCTATAAAAATTTATATGGTGTGCATATAATAAAAAGGACCTTAAACCATTAAATTTTATAAATATATGTCTAACCTATCCAGAAGTGTTCAAAAATAATCGATCCAGGTCAATACCAAAACCAATCTAGAAATGTTAGAGTCAATCCAAAAGGTGAATAATCTTTGCTCACAACCGGGGAAACACTACCTTTAGATTCTCTTTGAACCATTCAATGAATAATTAGAGCTAGCTTTAGATGCAATCACATTAAATATTTGAACAATGCTTGCTTAACCGTCATATCTATGTTCTTGGACACTATTGGAGTCTAGTCATAAGCAAAGATCAAGGAAATCAGTCATTCACTCTTCCTTATACCTATTCTAGAACAAAGAAAAAATAATTCAAAGTTACTTGTGAACACTGTTCGTGCTAGAATCAAATAAATTACATGAAATGCACACCATAAATAATCGATCTCATTGGTTAATATAGTATCTTAATCTAACAATTACAAAAGGAAAATCCATGGATTTTATTGATGGAAATGCTGACCATATCTAGTGGACACTGAATATCCTTGCTCATGTGAATTCCTTGAGAAATTCGATGGTTTTTTCCATGGTTTTTCAATTTCTTCACCAACGGGCATCGACACAAGGATAACATGTCTTTCTAGATAAGATTATCACGTTGAGAGCTCGAGGTCCTAGCAAAATTACAACATCTTTTCACTGTGTTAGTTCTTTTCCTGGTGATGATAGGAAAACTTAAAGAAAATCTAAGATACTCTGCCAATAATTCTTCCATATTTCTTCATCACTTTAGTGGAAATATCCAGAGCCTATCCAACCTCGTGCAACTCCTTTGCAACCATGAATAAATCATCAGAAGACTCCATATTGTAAGGCACCACTGAATCCTCCTATAGTCCCTCTGTAAGCATCACACATTGATTGACTTGACATCAATACCAACCAAGCTTCCAACAATGACAACCAAATGTTTCCTTAAATACATTAAAGTCGAATTCCTTAGGTTTTGAAAGTTGTTTGAGATGAAGATTCTTGGTTGCTACATTTGAGGTTTGTCCATTAAATTTCAATTGTTTTAATTTTATTTACAAGAAAATATGGTGAATGAGTTAGCAATGATAATGCAAAGCAATCAAATATGTAAACTGTGTGTTCTTGGAAGCAACACTTTAGACTATTTATAGTGGGTAGATCATAAAGGGCCAAGGAATCCCTTGTTCTAGTGCATGTAGATATTTTTGGCCTAATACGAACACATTAGATTGGTAAGTGATGTATTTCATTAGTTTTTTTTATGACTTTAGTAAAAAATTGGGCATTATTTATAAAATAAAAAATAAATAAAATTTAATAATAAATAAAAATTTAAAAATAATGTTTTCAATTTTTTTCAATCAATTTAAAGCTATTGCAAAGAAACTCAATGGATGTTTCCAAAAAGTGTTGCACACAAATAGAGGGGAAATTTTCCTCTAACAAGTTCATTTCTTTTTTCAAAGAGAATGGAATAAGGTTATAGTCAACTACAAGTTATACCCCTCAACAAAAAGGCTTGTAGAATGAAATAGGCACTATAGGGAACAAAGTATGATTAAGGCTTGAAGTGCCTTCCAAATTATTTTTTACAAAAAAAATTTAGCTACTTGTTTTACCTACGTCAACAAACCCCCTCAATTCCTCTCAGTACCTTGTTCCAGGAGGAAATTTAGGGGTCCAGTTGTTCAAATTAATGCATAAATCATCTTGCAAGGCCTACCCAACACTTTTGAGCTATCATAAACTCTCCTAACATGAGCTAATGAAGGACGATTGATGAAATTAATTGAGTCATGACTATTAGTCTGGAATTTTTAAGGATCCTCAACCCTAACCTTGTGGTAGACAAAAACTTTGTATCTCTTCATCACTCGGAGGTAAAACTTATATATAGCCTCATACATGATATTACTTGCAAATCTAAGCCTTTTTAGTCTTGTGTAACAACTTCTTGACCTTATAACTAGTCATATAGTGATCTCTTAATCCTTTATTCAATGATACAACCTCGTTCTTAGCTTTAAAAATTGATTTTCATCTCTTCCTTAACCTCTATAATGCCCCATTAAGTCTCTTCTCAATTCCATATTTTTGTACCGCCCCTTAGTTGAGCTCTACACTATTCAATTCAACCCTTAAATTTGATATTCATGATATCTTTCTTCCTTTCTGAGCCTCCATGGAAAATCATTAAGGCTCTCATTTGTGCCATAGAACCCATATGACCCGTAGTCCAATTCTATAGGAACCTTTTCTCTCTACTAGGTTCATCTTTTGGGCTCCCTTCCTCCATGTAACATGGCATTAGCCCTCTTCTAAGGGCTATAGTGAATCGTTGGCTCTCTTTTGAATGCTACACTTCCTCCTTGTGTCTAGTGTTCGTGTGCAGAGGGAAGAATGAATTTTGGAGTTAATTAGCTAACAAAATCACTCAAACACTAGCCCTTTTGGCATCACCCACGAGTAGGTGAAGTCTCACTTGAGGCATCTATGAGGGACTGCGGGAAATTGGAAAATTTTGTGGTGATGAAGGAGATGTAGGTTATATACTTGTCTTTATTCATTATTATACATTTTTACTATAGATTCAGTATCTTATGTGATATGCTAAAACACAAGACAAGAATCTACTCTACTCTTCAGTGGAAACGAAAATGGATCGATGAAAACAATAAGCAGAAAAGGAAGAATATCAATCGCACATAAAAAAATATTTCTCTAGGGAAAGAAATTGCTAAAAACCCTGACTGTATATATTGCATTAACTAGAAGATATGAGAAGAAAATACAAGGCTTGCTCAACTCGAGCAATTCTTGCACTAGTACAATCTAACTCTCGACTTCCTAAGTTAACTCTGTCCAACACTTAGCCAATTTATTATCCTTCCAAGCCCCTACTTCCTTTCAAAATCCCTAACGGAATTCGCCTCTATTTAATGTGTAAATTCCCTCTCCATAACTGCACAATCCAAACATAGGCCTTCAACTGATTACATGCACCATCTGTACAACTCGGAAAATTGTACAACTGATAGTAAATTGTCCATAAACTCTAATCTCAATTGGGTCTTCCTCTGAACTTCCATGCATGAGTTATTTATGAGTGAATATTCAGTTAACTAGTGTGGTACTGGTGATGCACTAGTGCACTACTCCACTATTAGACCTCTACTAGTTCCTCCAATAGTTAGAACTAGTTTAACTGACTATAACTCAGTTAGACTAAGTTATCTAACTCAAAATAACACAACCTGGGCCCCTAAAATTAAGGGATCACTCTACATGACTCTAGATAGAGTTACAACTCGAATTTCCTAAGTGAATAACTTAACTTAGTTAATTACTACAAGTTGCTATGAGAATAGAATTACAATTTAATTCCCATTTTAATTCAAGAAGAAATTAAATGGGAATTTCTAGATGTTATTTTTAACATTTCTTGTTGCTATTTTCAACACTCCCTCTCAACAAGATAGGAATTCAACTCTATCCCGATCTGGTACCTTTGGAATGTTCTACATGTAACACTTCTCTCTCCTATTGTTGCTGCTTTAGCTTCTGAAATTGGAAAAAAATCCAAACTGAATCAGTATGATGCATCTATCACCAAAGTCTCTGATTGTTACTAGCTATGCCTCTGTTGACTGAAAACTCAGCGCTTTTGTCGATTATGCCTCTCTGCCATCTATACTGTTGTCAACTCTCCTCCGCACTCTCTAGTATCTGGCTGTTGCTAGCCTCTACCTCTTTCACTCTAATATCTGACTGCATCAACCACCACTAATCCATCCTACTACTATGTACTATGGACTGTCGTAGAAAGGTGATGATCCATGAGACAAAACCTCTCATTGGACTCTGCCCAAATTTATACACCCTTGGGACTAATACTTCACATCACCCCACCTCTCACTTGGAGGTATGGCTACATGTTCTCCATCTGCCCACTTAGCTCGAAATTCCCCCTTACTGGACATCTTTGTGTTAGGATATTCTGACACATAGGAAATAGTTAAGTATAACTTGGTCTAGTGTAGAGTTAGGTAAAGTGTGTTTCTTTACTATGTTCATTTGTAACTTACAATCCGACGGTCACGATATGTTCTAGACATGAAGAGATCTAACGGTTCATTATCTCCTCATTATTACCGACACTTGATCCATGGCTTAACACTCGATTGGTCTATGATCTCTATTTAAATAGCATGGAAGGTCATTTGTAGGGTGACCGTTCATGAGAGAAACATGGGACAATATTCCAGATGAGAAACATAAAGCTTTAGAACCTAAGAGTGAAAAATGTATTTTTGTTGGACATTCTGAAGATGTCGAAAGATATAGAATTATTCCACTTAAGTCCAAAAATATTATCTTTATAAGAGATGTAAATTTTTCTAAAAATATATCGGCCTACGAGCCTAGTTCGACAGATGTACCACCTCTCTCTATCCCTTCTACTTTTGAAACTATTTCTTCTTCAGATGATGACAGTAAGGATGACAATCCTCCCACACCTTCTCAAGATCCTCCTTTAGCTCCTCAGCTTCCAAAATGGGTTTGTTTTACTCGGGATGTAGCAGGTGCTCTTGGAGGTGATCCTACAGATCAGCGACGTACACGTTCTCAGTTCAATAGAGCCTCTTCTTTACTGGCTCAAGCTTCAACAAGTTATGATCCTAACACCTTTGCAGAAGCTTTAGGCCATCCAGATTGGGAAATAGCTATGAATGAAGAATATTGTTCATTATTGGCAAATGATACATGGGATCTTGTTCCTCTTCCAAAGGGACGAAAACTTGTTAAATGCAAATGGGTTTACAGAACCAATTTTGGACCAGATGGAAAAGTTGATAAACATAAAGCTCATCTTGTTGCTAAGGGTTTTTCACAAGTTGAAGGCATTGACTATACTAAAACCTTCTCCCTTGTTGCCAAAATGAACTCTATCTGCCCTGTTCTTTCCCTTGCTACCTCTTTCAAATGGGACATCCATCAGATGGATGTTAAATCTACCTTCTTGCATGGGGACTTGCATGAAGAAATATATATGGAACAACCTACTAGCTTTATACAAATAGACTCCAGCCTTGTATGTCGGCTTAATAAATCCCTTTATGTTCTCAAGTAAGCCCGTCGGGCTTGGTATGCCAAAATGGATAGATTTCTTTTAGGTTCTGGCTTTTCTAGGTGTCATTCTAACAATACTCTCTACACCAATAAAGTGGGTAAGTCTATTATCATTCTTGTTCTTTACGTTGATGATCTTATCCTTACTGGTAGTGATCCCAACCTTATAAACCATGTAAAGTCCAACCTCAAAAATAAGTTTGAAATGACAGACTTAGGGCACTTGCATTATTTTCTTGGTCTTTAAGTCTTGCAATCAAAGGAAGGTATTTCCCTTTCCCAAGTATGCCTATGATCTTCTATGCCACTTTCACATGGAAGACTGTAAACTAGCCCCTTCTCCTTTTCAGTTTGGAGCCAAACTTTCAGTAACTTGTACTTCCCCTGAAGTTGATGCTACCTTATATTGTCAGCTTGTAGGAAAACTTTTGTATTTGACCCATACCCATCCTAACCTTTCCTTTGTTGTTGGCCTTATTGCTTGGTTTATGCAAAACCCACACGAAAGTCATTGGAAAGCAGCTAAAAGAATACTTCATTATGTTCAACATACAGTTTAGTTTGGGATTCATTACAGTGCAGAAGCATCTCCTCTATTGGTTGGTTTCATTGATTCCGATTGGGCTAGTGACCCTAATGATCGGAAGTCTACTGCAAGTTATGTCTTCACTCTTGGTTCTGGACCTATTACTTGGGCTTGCAAGAAACAAAGTTCCATGTCTCTTTCTTTAGCAGACGCAGAGTATTGTGGCACTGTAGAAGCTAGTAAGGAAGCCTTGTGGCTTCGTCAAATCATGTTAGAGTTTGGATTTTAGTAGCAGCATTTGACTAAACTTTGGTGTGATAATCAAAGTGTCATTCAACTATGAAAGGATCTAGTCCAACATCAGTGTAACAAACACATTGAACTACACATGCACTTCTTCAGAAAGCTCATTCATAACCATGTTCTTGAAGTGCAATATTGTTCAACAGATGATTAAGTTGCAAACATCTTTACAAAGGCTCTCATAGAGGCGAAGTTTACTAAACTTCAATTTATGGTTGGAGTTCAGGAAGTTGTCACTAAGGCTGGATAGACTCTAATGCCTCATTCCTTCTCCTATTATGTCATATTTTCACATCCTTCAATCCTATCCCAAGTTGTTCCTAAGGGGGGATTTTAGGATATTCCAACACATGGGATATAGTTAAGTATAACTTGGTCTAGTGTAGAGTTAGGTAAAGTGTGGTTCTTTACTATGTACATTTGAAACTTACAATCTAATGGTCACGATATGTTCTAGACATGAAGACAACTGATGGTTCATTCTCTCCTCAGTATTACCGAAACTTCATCTATGGCTTAACACCCAATTGGTCCATGATCTCTATTTAAAGAGCATGGAGGGTCATTTGTAGGGTGACCATTCATGAGAGAAGTTTATGTAAATTTATTTCTTTTATTAATAAATTGCCTAAAGTGGCCGCGTTGTCTCAGGTCGTGGATTGTTTCCCTCTTTTAGGGTTTTAACCATGTCAAGAATACTAGTGTATTGATCTGTGATCTATTTTTGAGTGGTGCCCTTTGGTGTTCTATCTGAGGAACTTACCCTGGAAATTCCTACACTCTGCTTGAGTGGATGTCTCCACTCGGTCTCCTCTCTATTTCTACAATTGTGGTTGCTCTACAACCTGTTAAGGCTGCTTCCAAACCTGCATCTGAGCCTGCATGTTGAGAGGTATTTTATGCTCCCTTTCAACCACCAAGTATCTAAAATTTTCCTTTATCCTCAAGGATTTGCTTGCACCTTTGACCTTGAGAGCATATAGGTTCTTGACTCGCACATCAATCTATTTCATCTATCCCACCATCACAAAATTTTCTGAAAAAAGAGGTGATTTGAAATCGGTGATATCTCCCTCATCTGAACTCTAATTCAGCCAATTGTTTTTTTTAATTTAGGTATTGTTTCTAAATCTATCCAAATCTTCTCTGCAAAGTATCCTCCCAAAAAATTCCTTCTCTGATATCATGTATACTTTTACTATAGAATCAACAACTTATGTGATATGCTAAAACACAAGACAAGAATCTAATCTAGTCTTCAGCGAAAACCAAAATTGATCGATGAAAACAATAAGAAAAAAATTAAGAATATCAATCACACATAACACAATATTTCTCTAGAGAAAGCAACTTCTAAAAATCCCAAATATCTATATTGCATTAACTAGAATATTTGAGAAGAAAATATAATTCTTGTTCAACCCAAACAATTCCTGCACTAGTACAATCTATCTCTCTGCTTCCTAGGCTGACTCTGGCCAACACTTAGCCACTTTGCTAGCCTCCCAAGCCCCCACATTCATGCGCAATCCCTAAGGGAATTAGCCTATATTTAAAGTGCAAATTCCCTCTCCATAACTACACAATCCAAACATAGGCCCTCAACTAATTGCATGCACCATCTGTACAACTCATAAAATTGTACAATTGATAGTACATTGTCATTGAACTCTAATATCAACTAGGTCTTCCTCTAAACTGCCATGAATGAGTTATTTATGAGTGAATATTCAGTTAACTGGTGTGGTACTAGTGATGCACTAGTGCACTACTCCACTACTAGACCTCTACTAGTTCCTCCAACAGTTAGAACTAGTTTAATTGACTATAACTCAATTAGACTGAATTATCTAATTAAAACTCAAAATAACTCAACCTGGGCCCCTAAAATTTAGGGATCACTCTACATGACTCTAGATAGACTTCTAACTCGAATTTCCTAAGTCAATTAAGTCAATTTAACTTAGTTAACTACTACAAGCTGCTATGAGAATATAATTACAATTTAATTCACGAACAAATTAAATTGGAATTTCTAGATGTTGTTTTTAACTTTTTTTGTTATTATTTTCAACACTTATCCAACACATGTTACTCTGAACAGAAAATTTAAGTGTACTCATATTCTATGTTGTATATCAATTATGTCCAACAAAACTATAAAATAGAAACATAAACAGTTCAACACATTATGCATGGACATAGAAATTATCCCAAAAACAATCGTTATTACTATTGTAAAGTCTCCATTACATGCCAACTATCCCTAATCACTGGCCTAATAGATCAATTCTTACAATGTGAAACCTTTATTGGACATCAACTACATCATCATAACACTCAAGTATTTATGTCTAAACTTATGCATTTTCATCTATGTGCACATATCTCTTTATATATTCCCCTATACCACAACGTGGATTTATCTATTTATAGATTTACATTGGGGCACAAAGCCGATAAACAACCTATTTTTACCATGGGGTGGTAATTATTACCATGGGCAAAACCCCACAACTTAAGCCTAATGTCTTTCCTTCTTTCCAACATTTATGCAATGACCCTTAACTGAATTTCCTACATGGTACCCTACTACGTGATGCTCCTCTACATGATTCCTAAAATATTTCCTCAAACACTACTCCAACAAGCCCCCAACACTCACCTATGGTTTGTCTCTAGCCACTAAGTCCACTTATCGAGTAACTGATGGCACAATATCCTTTGCCTTTATAATGAGTGCTTTAAATTTATGGTTCACTATAGTGACATTTGTCTATATTTCCACAAATTTGATCTACTAGCTATGTTG
Source organism: Pinus taeda (assembly GCA_000404065.3). Classification (NCBI taxonomy): domain Eukaryota; kingdom Viridiplantae; phylum Streptophyta; class Pinopsida; order Pinales; family Pinaceae; genus Pinus; species Pinus taeda. The sequence continues at coordinate 96,854 of APFE030761159.1, read as the reverse complement.
TCATTGTAATCTTCAACTTTCTTAAGTTGTCATGTATTACTTGTTTTACTATTTGATGCATAGTCCCAATCTCACATTAGAAAAATTTTGAGATCTAAAACGGAGCTCCTAAGGAATATTATAAAATAATAGTGGAAATAATAAAACAAGATTAGATTACCTCATCAAGTTTTGGAGGAAAAAAAGAAAAAAATATGTTTTCAACTTATCTCCATACAATTGTACTCAAATTTCTAGCGTGAACACTCGTTGGATGTAGAATTTAATTTTTCATCCAAGGAGTGCCCATGTTGCATAGTTTTGATGGACCCTATGACATGAAAAATGTGAAATACATGAAAAAACGTGATTGTAATCACATTTTTTCATGTATTTCACATTTTTTGTGTGTTAGGTTCCATAAAAAATATGCAACATGGGTACTCCTTGGATGCAAAATTAAATTATGCATCCAACGATTTCTCCCACTCAAAATTTGAGTAAAATTGTAGGGATATAAGTTGAAAATATGAGTTGAAAAAGTAGGTTTTTTTATTTTATTTTATTTTATTATCTTTTTAGCCTTTTACTCCAAAAATGGTGAATCATCAACCATGATTGACATCATCATATTGAATCCTACTGGTTCATATAAAGTTGCTTCTCGTTGTACATTTTTGTTTTGAGGCCCGTTTTTTAACTCAAAAATTCTCTAATGTCATCTAGACGCCTTTTCCTGTAATACCTCAAACTTTTGCAATAATTATTGCTTCTCAATTCTCATGTTATTATTTTACCAGTTGTGTTTTTCCTTCATGGCTTCCCGATTCTCATCAGGTTGTAAGGTGCTTAAGCTATCCTGGATCTTCTAAGATTTTTATATGTAGTTTGGATGTTATATACAATGTCATTAAGTTCTACACTATCCATAAATATTGTCCATATATGTAATCCTCTCTCATTCAATTTGTAGCACTCTTCATCGAATCTTTTTAGTTGCTCGATATACACAATGAGTGTATGTTTCTTTTCTCAACGCTCCGTCTCTTCTCATGTAGTGGTTGACTGACTTTGTCTGTGACTTTAATTTTACAATCTTTTCCTTGAGGCCTTGTATAGCCTCTCCAAACTTTGTTTCTTTTCTTACTGTCAGTATGTTTTCCTCCATTGATGTTCTTGGGAGGTTGTGATAGACCTCCTCTACTGCTTCCTTTAGCTTCTATTCTCTATGTTCTACTTCTTCTGTCTCATCCATTAGTTGCATTTTTCCTTCCTTTAATGCATCATTTGTCATTGAAAATTGTGTTGGTTCTATCTTCATTGTTGTTAAGAGTTGTATCTCTTGGGAAATATTAATTTATAATTGGTGTAGACTATCTTTTATTATACTGCTTCTTTTCACATTTCTTTCGAAGGAAAACTGATCACCCTAGGATATATTTGAAGGTGTGGTGCTCTCTTGATGATGTGGGCAGTCTGAATGTCTTGATTGTGGTTGAATTATGTCAGGACCATGCTATGTTTCATCTTGTTATTTCCCTCCTAGTTGCTACATGGTCATTCTACTAGTTTCAAATAAATTCCGTAGTTGCTCTAGTTATTCTTGTGTCTTGGTGACTTTCTCCAAAAATTCCTCGATGTTGTTTTTTTACTTGGTTTCCAAATTTCCAATCCATCGTCAATCAATGACTAACCCTAAGTGTTTGGAACTTTGGTGGCTTTCCATTTTGGTTGTGTGTGGGAGGTACCTTCCTTTGTCTACTTCTATTTCCTCTTCTCCCCAACTTGCGTAGTATATTCCTCTTGTGTATCTAGTATAGCATCCCCTTTCTTAGTATGTGGCACAGACTGATGAACTGAGTATTCCTTGTTATTTTCAACATTTTGGGGTTCCTCTTCTATGAGAAGGTGTAATAGGCCTAGGTTAAAGTTCATGTAATAAATTTAATAAATGAAAAATAAGACCAAGATCATGGGACACGTATTCCAAGTTAAATGTTGGGAAAAACATCCTAGTGGGTGTTCATTTGGTTTATTATGGCTATGGAAATCTGCAAAGGCAATGGAAAAGGCTTTGAAAAGGAAAAGAGACATTAATTGGCATTTATTTATGAAAATAATGGAAAATAGGAGAAAAGGAAGGTGAAGGATCACATATTGCATGTGAGGAGTAGATTGAAGTAAAATAGAATAAAATGATGAAAATAGAGGCCTCATTGATAAAAAGGCTCTTGAGGATCAGTTCACATATTTTTTCAGTATTATCTATTGTTTGTCTAGGCTTTTTCTAGTTTAGTTTTGGATCTCCCTCTCTTCTCTCTATTCTCTCATTCTCTTGCACACTTGGAGAATTCTTGGAGCACTCTAGCATTGGAGAAAGGAAGGCAAATGAAGGACAAGAAAGAAAATGAAAGAAAGGATCAAGCAAGGAAGAGTTGGATCAAGAGGCTACAACGAGATTACTTTGTAGGTATTGAGTTGCATGTATGATTTCCTTACTAGTTTTGGCATGCATGGTACATGCATGTGTGTTTTTGGTACTCTTAATGTCATTGGCATGGGTTTTTCCATGTGTGATAGTGGTTTCTACCTCAGATTTCCATTTCTGGATAGGCATGGTGTGATGGGGTTCTTTCAATTGGTTGAGCTAGATTTCCATATGGTTTTGTAACTGGGTGAGGTGGTCTCAAGAAAATTCCCAAGGGCATAGGAATCCCAAGATGGGAAATGTTGGGATACACAGTAAAGCCTAAGGGTGGAGATAGGAAAATTTGTCAAGCTAATGGTGAAGAAATCTAGAGACACCCATGCATGTTTAGGGCCTAACGATCCATTGACTAGTTTTGGTGGGATTGTGGTAAAGCTTGGTAGTGTATGTTTCTTTTTTGGGCCTAGGAATCTCTTGACCAGTAATGGTGTGTTTTGTAGGTAAATCCCCTCTATGGACAGAGGCAATCCCACTAGCCTAAATGGGGTCTAGCAACAATCAAACAACGGTAACACGTATGTTCCTAATTGCAAAGTAAAGACCGATGATGAGGGCCTACCTCGAATCCAACGCTAGTATTTGTAGAAGAGTCGTTGCTCCCGTTATTTCACTTCAGCTGGTCACAATCCTCACGATCCTCGTGAACAGAGACCTACACATGCAAAGAACAACACAAATACAAGCATAAAATCCAAGAAATGCAACTATGTATTAGTCAGAAAGGATACAACTCAAACATCATGATAAAGACAATAAGAGTGGAACCATAATGATATTCGTCTATTATTATTGATAAACAAAAGAGAATACAACCAAGTTCTGACGTCAAATCGTCCTTTGGCTGGGTGATCAGCAACACATGCCTTGCAAAGCTTGTAGGGGATGGGGAACAAGCCTCTATCTCCTTGGTTACTTGGACATGGATCTCCTCCTTAAAGATATAGCCTTATGGGGATGAATAAGGCCTCTTGTCACATGAGCTTAGCAATTCTCAAACTTTGGGACTTAGATTTGGGAGTTTGAAGAGTAGAATTACTAACTAGCTTGTCAAAGGCAAAGAGACAAGCTTATATAGAGGTAGGAGAAGTAGATAAGACCATCCACAAGATTCATGGGATTGTCCTTATCATTAGGAAGCTTCCATGAGAGGTGGAGAACTACTTCCCTCCTTGGGAGATTCGAAGCCCAACTGAACTAATTCAAACTGGAATCAGTTCATGAATAGGTTAGAAGGAACCTTCAGAAGTTTGTTTGTTAAAAAATTTACCCAACTGGGTTGGCACTAGTGCGACTCTGATACAGAGCGCCAGCTGGCGCGCCCTCTTTGGAGAATTTCCCCCATTGTCACGAGTCATAGACTATGGAACAGCACCAATGGAAAAAGGGCTATATTTATGGGTATTTTGCAGAAGGTGTCTTCAGGGCATATGAAGTACATACTCAAGGGGATACAATGTAGGTGTTTTCAAGTTATGTCACTTCTCATAGGTCTCGCAATAGGTCCTCCAATGTGCGGGAGAAGGGGTAACAGGGACAGTGACAAAATACTGTGTAACACAGAGCATTCCACCCCTTCCTGCAGTAAATGAATTCTTAGGTGTAACACACTTTTCGACCCTCTAGACCTACATTGTTCCTAGGGAGAAATTTTGAAACCCAGAGGCCCTCAAAACCTGAGAATGTTTTCTTGAAATCATATGATGGAACCACTGAAAGAAAGAGAAGGATTTTAGCTCATAGCTAGAAGCAATGGTACTTGAAATCATCCATTGGATTGGTCGCAATCAGTTGCAGAAGATCAAGGGAAAAAGCACTCAGAACTCTCACTATTGAAGTGTTGTAGTGGCTACAACCACCCTCCAAAATTTTTCCTTAACCTATTTTGGAGCCTCCCTACCAACCTTTGATAGCACTTTGTCTTGCTTCATCAAGTACTCAATCTTCAGTGTTTTCCTTGTACAAAGACAACCTGTCGATTACATTTGATCCATTGCCCTCACAGGATGTTCACCTGGAATTGGTCCAGTTGTAGGCTAAGCATCTTCACCTTGACAATTGATCATTTCTAGAGGGAAACCAGCCTTCCCTCCAAAAATTACGCAATCCTCTCTAGCAGCCTGCTGGGCTCCCTTATTGCGCAATCCTGCCAGCCAACACTCCCAGCAGGATTTCCGCAAATTTCCCTAGCAGGGTTGCTCAGCCCAGAATTTGCACAAATCTGGGTAGCAGTCACCTTCTCTTCCCAGAAATTGGGCAAACCTCCTGGGCAGTCAGCCCATCTCCCAGCCCGAAATGTGTATTTTTCTCAAACAATTGAGCAACTGCATGCATGAGCAGTCTGGTTGACCAGTTCCACCAGGGACCAAGGAAACCTGACTTACATGCATGCATTACTTTCTCTTCCTGGAATAGAAAGAAGTGACATGCATAAGGCATCCCATGATTCAGGGAGCTATTTTTAGTAACCGAGGGTTACATGCAAAGTTGTTTTAGAAGTTTCCCTCTGAGTGTCGCTTTTTCCTAGATTTGTGGCATGCACGCCATGAGACCAAACTTATTTATTCGATGCATCAATGCCCATTCATTCACATTGATCTTGGAGCTCTGACATCCCATAGCACACCCAAGACTCTTCAATACATTCGGCTCAGTTATTCAAGAGTAAGTGGCCTCATCTTGCCTTTTTTCAGCATTTCTGTCACTTTTTGTGTATTCACTTGTGTGAGTGTTGTTTGCTTGATTTCTTTGAATGCTTGTTGTTGTTTACATGTATACTAGATTTCCTTAACTCTGTTTCATTTTTCATTGCTATCTCACTGTTGTCGCATGCATGAAACTGTTTTGCATGGACTTTCACCCAACTGACGAACTGCCTCACCCACATGCATGTTGATCTGTTTGTTGAATATTTCATTCATGTTTTGCATGCACTGTTAATCGCTTCTTCTATCACTTAGTGTCACCATGCATTCACTGTCTTATTTTCTTTTAGTTTCCCGTCAGCGAGTCGAGCCAACCTTGGCCCAGACTCTGCCTCCACTAAGGCTGCATTGCACAATCTAGGGAAGGAAGGCTCACCTTCCTCTCCAAAAATGTGCATTCTTGTCCAGCACTGGTCTCCAAGACTATTTTGTACATTTCTGGAGGAAAATGGCTGCTTGGCCCAAGAAATTGTGTAAATTTGTCCCTAGACCAACAATCCTTCTCAGTTGGAATTTTTCATTGCACAATCCTAGAAGCCTGACTGGATTGCATATTTCACAGATCCAATAGCCAGTCCTGCCTCCAAAATAGCCCAGACTGCCTTTTGTATAGTTCTAGCAACTAGTCACCCAAATTCCCAATAAAATTTTCACAATCTTACTTGTGTCCTTCCCCGAATTTGCCTTGTTTTCACTGACATATTTCTTTCCATGCATGTTACTTGTCTCCAAACCTTTCAGGTGTTCATCTGTCTCAATGGCTTCGAAGAGAACAGGATCTCAAGACACTGATGGTATTGCAGCTAGAGCAGTAGCTGAGAAGATGCCCTCTAGCCTTCCGATCTATGAAGATACAAAGTTGTATCTAGACAAGGACATCAAACTGAAGTGGAAAGAGGTTAATGAAACATTCGCCGGAAATTTTGGGGAAGACCTTGAAGACCGTCAAGTGTACGTGAACATTCACAAGTCTGGCTTCTACGAGATTGCGTGTATATACCCTACATTCCCATGTGTGGACATTATTCACTAGATCGTCTCTCACACTAACCTTGAGACGATGACCTTGAGCAATGTCAGTGGGACAAAGCTTCCAACCTTTTGGGCACGAGATTATGATGAGATGTATCAGATGTCCGAGTATGTGACTGTCATGACTCCTCCATTCAGCTTTCCCAATAGCATAGCTAACTCCAAAGACATTCTAAAGGATTGGGTAAAGGAGCCAGCTCGTTTCAGGATGACACCCAACTAGATCTACAAGATGAAGATATTGAGGAAGGCATACCAATACTTGGTCATATTCACATGTCGACTGTGGGGCCAATCAAGAACTAAAACATTTCCTGAGAGTTGGGTGATCACATTGGACCAACTTGCTAGAGAAGAAAAACCATGCAACTGGTCCGGCATACTGGCTCATTAGCTGAAGGAACAAGTCATGAAGGCTCGACTGTCACCCGAAGGTATGCATGCATAGATTTACATGTCCTCCTACATCCTAGATGCAATTTGTGCCCAACATGAGTTCCCAGGCTTGGAGTGGGCATAGTCACTCGCGGAGACTGTTGTAAACACATATTTTAATTTGTTGTCCGAATGCAGCTTCAAAGGAATAATCATACAACTGTCTAACCATTTTGTCACCCTAGCGTACAGGAATGATATTCAAACAGGATTCACCTTGCATGTTAGAGGAAGAGATGGAGGCATTTTTTGGCATTGCAGATTGGTATGCCTCACCGTCCGACACTTTCATCCAAATGTTCAACGTGGAGAAGCCTCCACATGTTCTTCCAAAGTTTTCCTTGGATGTACTTGTCATGCAGGAAGTAACGTATCACATCTCGGCAAGATTGAAATCTAGACTACAGTGGAAGAAAAAGGCACCTTGGCTCGCTCTTCCATTGCAGATTGGGTTATATGAGATTTGATGTATCAAGCAAGCGAATGTCGAAGAAGAATAGATGAAGAAGTACCTATTCGATCACTAGAGCTTCAATCCGTATGACCCACATTACATTGTGAAGGATCACTTCATGAGAGTTCATTTCAACTAGATCCATGGGGCATTTCATTGGGCCAAGGAAGAATCATGGAGGTATTGCTACAGTTTCTCTAGACCCAATGAACAGGTCGGCTTTGTCATGGAGTGGTTAGTGAAGCAACATGAAGCAGCATCATGGAGAGCATCAATAGCAGCAACAACAGAGGCAGCAGAACCAAGCATACCTATGCATGACAAAGTGAAGAGGAAGATTGTCAATTGCATGGAGGAGGAGTAAAGCTGCAAGTTTTGAGTAGATCCACTTGTAGAACAAGCACATCGCATGAAGGTAGAGGGATAAGAAGAGAAGGAGTTGCATGAGCTGAGGGAGCAACTCCAAAAGGAACAAGAGTTGCACCAACAAGAGAAGGAAGTGCAGCAGCAGCAGATATAGGAGGGGTTACATCATGTGCAGACAGATGAAGTGGTGCCAGTGAAAGTAATTGATTCATCTTAACAGCTGGCATCAGGTGAACAAGTTGAACCATCATAGGGGAAAGACTTTTCTCATGAGATAGAATAGGCACTTAAACAATTGGATGCAGACATGGAGCACCAGGAGTTAGAACAGGACACTGACCTCATGCCTCACCACAAAGAGTTCGATTCACCCTCTTCAATGCATCGAGATGATGAGCAAGTCTTAAATGACCAAGGAGGCATTGAGATCCTTGGTGGTTAGATGGAAGTAGAGATGCACAACATTTCCTTTGACGAATCTCATCACAGAGTTCTGCAGTATCACAAAGTACCGAATCCGGAAGACCAACCATCACTAGCGCAAGTTGAAGAACGAGTGATCGTGAATGATGTGCACAAGCATCTAGTTTCTTTGGCCGATGAAACCTGATTGTATGCCGAAGCCACTAGCTCAAGTGTTTGCTTCCTCATAACTGAGAAAGAGTGAATTCCAAAAGAACTACAGGTGGCCAAGCAAGGGTGAGACTTGGCAACAATGTCCACCCGAGCTAAACTAAAAAAGGAAATATTAGATGAAGTATTGTCCCTTGACACAGTTATGCGAGCATTGTACTCCAAGTTTGGCACCATGCACCAATCAATCATCCATCTCCATGGATGATAGCAGCAATGCGCAAGAAGAGCACACATATTGATGAACATGCATGCTTATGTTGAAAACATGCAAGCATGGATGATGAAGTATAAGGGAGCCTTGCTTCACTTGCCAAAGATGATGAGGGCCAATGCAGTCGAGCCGCAAGCATGTATCCAGAGCCAAATCCAGAACTACGAAGACCTACTACAACTCATCACCAGCATATAGGCCTCTCATGCATGAGTGTTCAAGAGAATGGATGTTGTGGTGCACACACATGCGATCCCATCACTTGGAACTCTCACCCATGTGAAGACAAATAAGTAGGTCTGATAGGATCTTGACTCATACTTCGACTAGTTGATGAACGTCACCACCAGTCGAGACGTTCCTATCAGTGCAGACATCATGCACAAGTATGTTGTTGGTCCAGCCACATTGAATACAATGATGCAGATGCTTTCAGACGAGTTAGACAGAGGAGCTCGAGCAGTGTACCCAGATGCTATGGAGGAAAGGTTCAGGTTTCAGATAGATGTCACATCAGAACACACAGACACTATCAAGGACTACAAATCTTGGCATCAATATGTTACTGTTGATCAACATGAGGATGTCAAGCAATTGGACTTTTATAGTTGTCTAAGTCAGAGTGTTGTCTAGTTTGGCTTGTTCAAGCCATTGTTCACATGGGTACATGTGCATTGTAATTTTGAGTCATGTCAAGTGTAAGTCAAGTGTTAATGGTGGATGTAACAATCATAGGGTATGTGAACAGTCATGAGGGTAGTTGAATGGTCACAAAGTGGAATGTCAAGGGTCACCCCACCCTTTTCTATAAATAGTACCTCATAACTCATTGGATAGGCTTTTGGTCACCCAAGCTTATGATAAACTATCTTGGAAAGAGCTTGGACAATATTGTAACGTGCCTTGGCTTCTCCACTGCATGGAGCTAGTTCATCTCTTTGGAGGAGCAGGCAGATGTCGCTGTGACATTCCACTGATGGGGCTAGCAGGTTTACATGGATGTATTGTATGATTGGAACTTACACTTCATTATCTAATAAGAGCTGGCACATTTTCATGCATATGTTTTTATTATAGTTGGACTGTTCCGGTTGCTTTAATGATATATGTTGTTAAACTAACATATTGGTGTATGCACTGATTTGTATGCAATTATATGAATCTTGTTGCAAATGTGTTGTTGGTTTAACCATCACTTTGGATTCTCAACTGCTCTACTTTCTAGCTTGTGATGCATCTTCGATCGTGTGTTCCCTTCCCAGCTGAGTACTGATACAGGTTGTCAAGGGGCGCACTCATCCTGACCCCTTTGTGTTAGAACCTCTCATGCACCTTCCTTAACTCACTGCAGTGGTCGCACCCTTTCTACTGACAAAGTTATCTTACTTGCCTCTGTGCGACATTGCAGTCAAGGCATTACCTTACGACCCACTGCTGGGACTCCTACACCAAATGGCCAAAGGTCTATTTGGGACTTCTTATCGGGGAGATACTCTTGACATGTTGGCGGGTCCAACATCATCAACATGAAGGTAAATGTGAAATGGTAAATGTGAACAATCATGTTTTAGTATATATGGTCATATTTTTCATTATTTAATTCATATTTAATTCTTTGACCTAGTCATGATTCATTTTTACTATGAAACGACTATGTTTAAGTCTTTTTGTGTTGTTCTGAGTAGGCCGACAACTATTAACGGATTTTTTTGTGCTTTAAACAGGCTATTTTGACCAAAGGGTGCACTTTTATCTCTTTTTCGAACTCTTTAAACCTACGAAAATGAACCATTTGAAGAACTCTTTCAGCTCTTTTCATACTTCCAAAACATGAAAATATTGTTGATCATTTGTATTTTTGAACTCGTAAAAGTAAATGAAAAGACGTCTACTCAGTATAAGTTTAACCCTTTTTCAGACTGAGATAGACTAACTATGAAAAAGGAATACCTTAGTCGAACATGGCTAAGAGGTTCTCTTGGGTATTATTTTCTATATTTTCAGACCTAATGGACTACCTATGAAAAGGGGCATCTAGATTTTTCTTTTTCACCTCTTTCTCAAACTCTTTAAACATGAAAAAGAAGTCGAGTTTTACCTTTGCTGGACTTGTCAAAACATCAAACAATGATGGATTTGTCTACCATGACAAGGTCAAACCACTCCTCAAGGTTCATTAAATATACTCAGAGGGATTCATTGAAACGATGGACTTACAGATAAAGCATATGTTATCCTCCTCAAGCTTGTTAAAAAATAAAGGGGTACTGACCAGTATGGTTGGGAAAATTTGGAAAATAGGGTACTATGTTCTTTTATGGCGTCAAGTCTCTCTTGAACACAAAACTCTTCCACTTCATCTCTATGGTTGTTTGGTTGGTTAATCTACTTGTCTTTCAATTCATGATACCTTCACAGAACCTCCATTTCAGTTTTGGGTCAATGCTACCAACTGCATTTCAGTTTCGTCGATGTGTTCAAGAGAAGTCATTCAGCCTATATCCATTACATTACTCTTAATCCTTCATTCCATGTTTGCCTTCCCTGATCCAAATCCATATTTGCATCATTCTAATCTTTCTTTGTCAATCATCATACCCGTTTCATTTCGTTGATGAGGGATACATCAAGACCCTCCTGTGACGGGTCACTTCTTGTCGTCGTCAGCACATTATCCAGGAAGTTGATTTAGAAACACCTTTCGGTACCTTGGTGCTTGCATACATCAATAGAAAGTGTCCTTTCTCTCGGTGACAGATTTACATCATTGGCCTTCGACTGAAAGATTCTTTGTGGCATTTGACATCAACTCATTTATTCACACCATACAGATTATACTTGAGTACCTTGAGAGTCATTAACATCATCGGTGGTTTCTCTTGCATCTATTAAAGGATTACATCATTGGTCCGTAATCAGATGGTATCTATCATGTTCGACTTCATCTCATTGATTCACATGGTTAGACTCATACATTGGTTGGTCATGTGAACGAGATAGAAGACCCTAGATCTAGTTTCCGCCATCTGTGCTGCAATTTCGGGATTATACAGAGATCACTATGTATGATGTCTATGATCATACTGACATTCATCCAGTCATGGATCCATCATCAGTCATTAGTGGACATGTCTTTTGATCATTTTACATGTTATGCTAGCTTTTGTGCTGAGTATGGGTATGCCTCCCTCAGAAAAAGGATGTCAGGATGTAAATGTATTGTAACAGAAGACGATCTCGTCAGTTGTTCTTGATCTCGACTTCTCATAAGGTAAAGCATTTCAGTCATCATTCATCATCTCTGACTTTGTGCTTTGGGGGGCACTCTGTTATAGGCTATTTTTGTCTCATTTGGTCAATCAACCTCCTAATGGGATCAATTAACATCATATTCCCACTTTACATCATCATTGCACAAAACCCTATGCATGACTCTCTCATTCCCCATAGTTATGCCCTAAACTGCATCATCTGAGCTAGTTTTAGGACCAACACACCTTGTCCTCTTATTGGACAGCGTTCACCTACAGGTTGCTCCACTGTGGCCTGCATTAATCACCTACAGATTGCTCCCCTTTTCACCTGCGTTGGCTCTAGAAATTCGGGAAAAAGAGAGAGAATCTTGAAGCCTCCATTTCCAAAAGCTTCAAAGATTTGTTGTAACCATTTAACTCAGATAAAACTTTCGAATCATATCCTATCCTACCTTGGAGATTCCATCCCTTATCCTTAGATATCATCTCCCCATCAAGAGTGGATCTCAATCCCAAGATTGGTAAATGGATAAGAACTCCCAACTTACCTCACTCCTCTATATATTTACAACCTTCCATATGCAATGGGTTGGCTTTTGGAGAGTAATTCTACCCTTATGCTCGTGTTGTGAGAGTCATCCTTTCATGCATTTAGGGTGATTAGAGGTTCAATTTTTGACAAAGGAAGGACAAGTCAAAAACTTGGAGGAGCTCTTCTACAAGATCAACACCTATTATGGAAAATTTTAGGTGCTAATATTCATAGATGGGATAATTTTCCATGCTTTTTCCAAAAAACGATTCGTCAATTCCCATTTTCTCCTAAAAATGATTCGCCCAAATTTTATAAAAAAAAAAAATTATTTACCTTAAAAATCACTAAAATTTTATAGAGACTATATAAAATCATTAGAAGTTTGAATATTTTTACTAAAATATCACCAAGAATTTTATAGTTTACATATTATGGATTAGTAAGATTAGCCAACATTTCTAATCTTTAAGATAAATTTCCATCCTTAAAATTTTCCCTAACACCTATTTATGGTTGTTACTCACTCCATTTATATCAAATACAAATAGTTCTTTTGTTTTCCTATATGTGATTGTTGGCTTAATGGGGCTTGACCCAGGTTCAGAAATGTTTAGCCAAATAAATCCCAACACTAGCGGCCCTTTCGGAAATAGTCCACGGAATGCAGACTGAGGTCTCACCTGAGGTAGTATGGGAGGGTGCTGGAACCAGGTTTCCACACCCTAGGGATGTCTTGATGTGGTCTCAGTTTGCGCGGAGAAATACTACACGCGGTGTTGCTTTCACGCAGCTGTCTTCTTGGGGCAACTACCTTATTCAAGCGCGAATGCAAGTTACCCTTTTTTGTGCTTATTATTATTATAGATATTTGGTTATTTACAACACTTCCAATTATTATTCAACATAAACAGATATGCACGTAAACATAAATTAGGAATAGATGCATAAACCAGAATCGAGAATGGATACATGATATCTCATAATCAACTTATCTTTATTAATGCCCTTTATCCGATTACAATCAACTTCCTACCCTATGCACACAGCTGTAGGGGTCCGAGAACGCAGTTGTGGAATCTAACCAGGCCTCTGTACACATAGCTGTAGAGCCTCTATATCCTATTACAACCCAAACTTGCACTTACTGACTCAGATCTACTATCCCATTTAGAAATCCATATTACTTCTATTACCAAAAAGCTACCTTACACTTAGACCCTTGCTCTTATTTATACATTCTCATGGTTTGCAAACCATGGGTAGGCCGACCAATTATCGATTATTTTACCTTATTTTTGGGTGGACTACCCTTTGACTTGACTTATTACAACTCATGCTCAGCGCATTTCACAGACATTTTACAATACACTACTAAAAACTGTGGGCTTTATCCCAAGAACCGTTACGCGAGGGATCCGCTGCCCAATAGGCCCCCAACACAATCATTGTGACTCATCCCAAGTCACCTGGCTGGTGCAGTAATCTTTGCGCGAAGCTCATCTAGCAATCTCTGCACTTCATTGATGTCCACATAACATTACTCCACTGTCTATTGTATCAAATTTGCACTATGTTTTGATGCATCGTTGTTAGCAGCATCCGATTGCCTTTTCGCATATGTGTCCAGCATCTGGGTCAACTTGCTTTCTATTGTGGCAATGATCGTGAATGCTTCCTCGAGCTAAGGTTGGATGCGTGCTTTAACCCTTGCTTCTTGCTATCGTGTAGCATCCACTCGTTCTTTCAAATCCTGGGCCTCCCTTATCTTGGCCAAGCGCTGGGTGAGGGTGATCATTTGCATAGTTCCCCGAACATCATCATACACCCGTTGCAATTCCCGCACTTCCATTTCTAGCTACTGTAGCATTGGGTCCTCCTGAAGTGAAGTGAGCATTAAGAGGGATTGGTCCAACAAGTTAGTGTAGTCTTGTACAACATGGTCTATAACTTTCAACCCTGATTGAATGGCTTAGCGGCGCTGCTCTCTGACTTCTGGGTTTATAGAGGACTGTGCCTGCAATCGTAGCTCTGCTATCTACAAGTTTAGTTCCAACTGCACCTTCACAGCCACCTCGTGGGTTCTGCGAACTCCTGCTGCTAGTTGGCGAATCTTTTCTACTGTAGGGAGCTCTACTGGTACGGCCAACTCCAAAATACTGCTACAGGCTTCCTCTACTGCCTGTTCTACTCCCTGTTTTTGGGCAACCATGCTGTCATACTACAGGCTACGATGTTCTAGTTTTGTGTTTTGTGCACTCAAGATTTGGAGAGCACGACCCTCCCTAGCACAAATCTCAGTATTTACCCCTTCCTGTAGCTGGTGGAGGGTTTCACTGGGAAGGGCAGCCAAATTAAAACCCCATTCCCTTATGTCGCCTTCGGCTGTTGCTACAACGACTCCTTCTGGCAACACCAAGGTGTGCATTGTGCTTGCGTTCAGCATCTGTTTAGTCTCGGATATTATTTTTGCAAGGTGCAGTCCCATCCTTCCTGGGGTGTGCACTTGTAATGCCTGCAACTGTGCTCTGAGCACCCCCAACACAGTCATTTGCTCCATCATCAATTCTGCCAGGGTGTCCTTGTCAATAAGGGTTCCTCCCATGAACTCTGTTGCCTTTGTCCTTTTTCATGTGGAAGGTTGCTCCTAGTCGCATCACCTCTTGAGTTAGGTGACATTTGTTGTAAGGTTTGCGCATTCTTATGTCTCCAGCTCCTCCTATATATTCTACTCCATGGGCATTTTTTGGCCTTCCTCGGCCTCTTCAGCGGCCGAAATTGTGGTCTATGTCATTTTCTCTAGTGTGGCTTCCTCAACCATCGTCTACAGCATGGCCACTTCCTATTCTTGATGCTTTCTTTCTGCTAGCTTCACGAGGCGCAACTTGGTCTCCTTCTTCTTCTGCTGCACCGCAATTTTTTCCAATTCTACTAAGTTCGGGGTGCGCCACTCCAGAGACCATGACACCATTACTTCAAAGATTGCATCATCTGTGGCAATAAATGGTAGCTTTTACCATGCTCGAGCTGGATCCTTGCGTGCCTGGATATACAAGTTATGCATATCTGCATTGAATTCCACCACACTTTGTAAAGTGTTATATACCGTTTGGGACAACCACGGCCTACGGTTGATCCATGTTCATAAACTCACTTCTACAAGTATCTAAAATACCTTTATCCTCTTGATCCCTTTTGTGTCTATGGTCGCCTAAAGCGAGGTATACTTCGCAGCCTCAAGTATGTGATGTTCCATGATGGGAAATTGGTTGTCTGCTGACAGCTCCTCAGCAGTCAACAGGATGGATAAGTGCACCCACGTGTAGTGGAAGGTCTTACACTGGTCCTTTGATTCCCTGTAGTTTGTCAAAAATTCATCACACAAAAACTGCACCCAATTGAACTGGACCCCTTCTACACACTGTTTTTCCAACACAATTACAGATGTTGGTACTTCATCTACATGGCATTTCCTCATGAGCTTGCTGGCCAGCAATTGGGTGGCAACGTACACCCCTCGATATTTGATACTTGCAATTACGTAATCTCACTTCCTTTTCTCTAGCTTATATTTGGCCTTCATAGCTTTTGCAAGGCCCAAGTCACTACTCTTTCTGACTATGTTTGTGGGACTGCTTCCTTTAATCGGAAGCCACGAGATTTGGTGAATTATGTCAACTGTGATGGGAATTGGCTCTTCCAGCCACAAATACCCATCATGTACTAGACACAGTAGCTACCAAATGACAAAGATAGTGATAGGTGTGTATTGGTGGTGGGGTATCCGCCACAGATATAGTAACCCTACCTTCTCCACACCTCGCAACCATTTCTGTTGTCATAGTTTGTCCACGGCCAACTATGGGAATTTCTCGCTATTCGCTAGGTCCCAGTCTTCGAGTTTTATATTCGATACCCATCCCAGCGGTGGTCCCTCAAACCTGATATCATCTGGAAGAAGTGGAGTTTGGAGCACACTCTTTGAGGCCTCCAGGTCCTTTGGTATCTTCGTTGTCCCTTTCCATGGAGAAATGTAGGAAGGTAACTCTATTACTAAAGGTGTGTGGGAGATATTTTTCTCCTCATCATCCTGTGCCTCTATTTGAGCTATTAGGTCTTGCAGATCTTCCTCCTCCTCTTATATCTCAATAGCGATGTCTTTACCCTTTTCAGCCAACAAGATTTTACTAATTCTTGGGTGTCGCAGTGATACCCGAATGGGCCCCATCGGCTGTTTTTTCTTCTACAGTTGCAGTGTGTGTGGGGACTTCGGGACCTCTAGTGCACCTGTTTCCTCTCCGGACTCCTCCTAGGTCACCCGTGGTTCTTGTCTACCTCCCATAATTCGCATTTTGGTTCTCAACATTGTGTTTATACTAGACTCACTGCATTGTTCTTCCTCAATTCTTAACAACCCTAGAGCTGCTTGAAAACTACCCCATGGGATTTTATAGTAACAGTCATATTTGAATTCAGCCCTTCCCTCCACTTTTGAGTCCTTAGTACTTGCTTGGTGGTAGATCTCTCCGATTCTAGTTCGTAATACCTGTCTTAAAGATCCGTTGCCCGCTCCTTTCCACATTAAATTAGCCTTCTTGTCATGAACAGTGTTGTCAACGATCATCCCTGAGCCTTTGCACGTAGTAGCGCCTCCCATTAAGCACGACTATGAATCTTGCGCCAGACGGGTTCTACGTGAACCCCGCTTTCTACGCATATTTACTATAGCCTGGTTTATAGTCTCGCACCTTCTTTAAACTACCTGGGGCGCTGAGATTGTGCCTTCTACAGATAGTCAGGTGGTTGCACCCTTGGTGCAAGACTTCGCTCTTCCTACTAGCCCAGGCTATTGGCACCTTCTACATTTCTTTGCGTCACATTCCCCTTTGTCTAGTACCTTCCCTTTGTTAGTGAGGTGTGGTTGTAGCCATAATAGCAGGGTCACAATTTCTTCAAACGTCATAATAGTGTTGGCTGGACTTGGTCCCTTAGTACTCCTATTTTCGCGGCCCGCTTGCGCAACTTCGTTTTCTAGTTTGCAATTTTTTTCATCCAATGTCATACTTCTCTTCCTCAACCATGCCCATTCTTCATCGAGTTCCCAAAGTTTCATGCTCTCGTGTTGTTGGGCAGCAGATCCCCCACGTAACGGTTTTGGGGCTTAAAGCCCACAGTTTTGGGTAAAAAGTATGGTAAAGGTTCCACAAAGTGTGCGGAGCGTGAATTTTAATGAGTTAAGTCAAAGTGTTGTCCGCTCGAGAAAAATGTAAGATAATAGAAAGCGAGTCAACCTGCCCATTGTTCGCAGACCATGGGAATGTGTAAATAGAGCAAGGCTCCAGGTTTAGAAGGCAATTTTTTTTGGTAGCTTTGGTTAAGATCTAAAGTGTATGGGTTTGTAAAAGCAAGAGTGCTCTAAGTCTATAAGTCTGAGTCGCAAGTGGTATTAGTTAGAGTACGCTCTGCAGCTGTGTGCTCAGAGGCCTGGTAGAGTCTGCCGCTGTGTGCCCAGACCCCTACAGCTGAGTGCACAGGGTGGAATTGGATTGTACTGAACATAAGGTTAATAAAGATAAGTGTTTTTGAATTATTGTGCATCTAATTGCAGATCTATATGTTTATGCTTATGTTATTGTTTTCATGCATATCTTTAAGATTTCTAGTTGTGTGCACTGGTTTTAATTGTTGAATGCTTGACTGAAAACCTTAAAGGATAGATCAGATCTATAATAACTACAATAATAAAAAAAATCTAGGAAACACCCCATCGCGGATCTTCGCGAAGGCTAGACAATTGTGCAGAGTAGCGCGAGTGAGTAGTTCAGAATGCGACCCCTCCAAACCTCATCAAGACATCTTTAGGGTGCGAAAACCTAGTTCCAGCACCCTCCCATACTACCTCGGGTGAGACATCAGTCTGTGCTCTGCGGATTGTTGCCGAAAGGACCGGTAGTGCAGGATTTGTTTGGCTAAAACTCTTCCGAACCTGGGTCAGGCCCCAACAAGCCAAAAAATGGTTCCATTACCTGGACCAAGATCTGCCTAAGGGATGTCTAATGTCGGAACACTACAACCCTACGAAGAAAGAGATTGAAGATTGGTTGGATCAGAAGCTTCACAAGTTCGTGGTGCAGGAAAAAAAAACCCTGCAAATATCTAAGAAGAGGTGGCTAGATCCCTACATATACACAGAAATCCACGAGATCTTCTTCGCATCCTTCTCATTAGAACTGTATGAGTGGATCGTGAGGCTAGCAGACAGCACAAGAAGGTGCAAGCTTGATCAGCTGATAGTGTGGACTCAAAGTTAGTGCGCAAGCTAGAGGCGTCTGAAGATAAGATCGCGCGGGCCATAGATCATTCGTTGGATTGGATAATAGGAGGGTTTATCACTGAATTTGTGATAGACACAACTATCAGCTACAATGAATCTGAAAGATGTTTTCTCAAAGGACCATGAGGTAAGTACATAAGGTCTTTGAATACCTAGATTGAAATGTTGTTATGTGAAAAATGGGTGATGTGCATACATTAATGAGCGGAACAACGCAAAGTGGAAGGAGCTTCAAAGGGATTGAAGGGCTAGGAAACAATCCTTTAATTTCACCACCATGAGAAAGTGGGGAAGAGCGCGATTGGGTTTCTCCAAGGAGTGTAGTTAATTTGATCGGGCAGCACATTCCGCAGCTATCATCTCTGCTATAGCCACCACTCCCATCGCCTTCTTCAGCTCCAACTTCACCAACTCCACCTCCACCAAACCAGCAATTTACCATGGCGAGCATGATCAAGTTGCCTATATTCAAAGGAGTAGGGAATGAAGATCCCGATTAGTTTTGGTTTGTAGTAAGAACAGTATGGGAAGAGCACGGGGTTACGGATGATAACATTAAAAAGACCACATTGGTAAGTGTGTTGTAGGATCGTGCACTGACTTGGTATATCAAACACTCAAATGATCACCCGAATGCCAGAATAGCAGAAATCCAAAGTGCATTGAACAAAGAGTTTAGTCGACCAAAATCAAAGACGCAGTCGATTATAGGATTCAAGGAGATCGCGATGCTTCCAGGTGAAACCCCCCTGGGATCTAGATCAAAGGCTGAAAAGTAAGATCCGCGAGGCTAATATGACGCTGACGAACACATAGCACCACGTGTGGTTTGTGGCATCTTTGACACCATGCCCGAGGACAGCACTTGTTGGAGAGGTAAATCCCCTCTACGGATAGAGGCGATCCCTACTAGCCCAAAAGGGGTCTAGCAACAATCAGTCAATGCTACTCTGCAAGTTCCTAGTTGTAATTAACAAGTGGGTAAAGGACACCTACTTGGATTCCAACGCTATGTTTGATAAAGAGATGGTCCTCTCGCTCCTTCACTCCAGCCGATCACAATCCTCCACTATCTTCGCGGGTGGACACCTGCACAAGTAAAGAGAGAACAAACACGAGCGTAAAATCTACTAAAAACAACTATACATCAGTCAGGAAAGATGTAATTCACATTGATCATTCATAAGACAAATGGGAATGGAACCATAACAGTAGTCATCTATCTTTATTAATCAGAAAATAGAGTAAGGTACAACCGAAGTCCTAACGCTGAGTCCTTCTCTAGAGGGTCCAGCCAGCATGTCTCGTCAGCATTCACCTTTGAAGTAGATCTCCCAAGTAAAAGAGGTCTCTCTCTCACATACAAGGCAACAAACTCATAACCTTCCTCATACTCTATAGCAATCCTCACACAACACACCAAATGCCTACAAAGAACAGCACTAATGCACTAAGAATTCCTCTATGTCAAAGTCTATATGTTCCAAACTAGCTGCTCATGGCAATGGTGGAGGCTTATATAGGAGAAGGAGACTCCATGAATAGTGAATAGGATGAGCTTTCCACAAGAAAAGTGGGTGACCAGGCGAACAGACATGTCAGAGAAAGGATGGCGACTTTTACAAAGCTAACAGCCAAGTCTGGAGTCATCTGGAAGGTTGGCTGTTAGAACAAACTCGCCTAAACAGGATCAGCGCAGGTGCAAAACTGGGCTGGCGCGCTGGCATCGCAACTCAATTACTGAAGAGGTCCGGTCAGCGCGAACTGATACAAGCGGAGGGGGCACTGTTTATGAAATTCGACTAGCGCGGAAAACCCATGTGCTTCCACGCTGGCAGCGCACCAGTTACACTATCATCCGCCAGTCAAAGTGTTTATTTTAGGAACAGTCGCGATGATCCAATAAACTTAGGTAAAGAGGGTTTTTAGCCATTTCAGAGAGCATGAGCATGGTGGATGTGATTTTATGACACAGTAGGGAGACTGACAAGGTGACAGTCACATTTTACTGTGTAACAGATTCCCCCTAAAGCATGAAGCCCGAAAGAGTGGGAGGGATGAAATGCTTTACCAGACTGCCGGACCGGAACACCACCAGGAAGAACCTGCAGGCAGATACAACTGATATTTCAATTACATGCAGTCGAGGCATGGGCACAACCATCCAAAAGACATATGAAGAAGGTTTGTGGTATGGACGCAGCCACCCAGCTGAAGAGACCATAATGATAAGAGGTATGGTCGCAGCCATCCTTAAAAGACTCAGGCATGGTCGCAGCCATCCATCAATGAGTCATGTAATGATGATCCACAAAATCGCAACCTGGCCCACCATGAACTAGAACCAGGGCCTTGCGCTCCATCCAAACCTGAACAAAGTACAAGTTCAAACATGTGAATATGGGAGTCGAGGTCGAACATGTTTGAACATCGTCTGATTACTAGCCAATGATAAAAGCTGTTAACAGACGCGAGAGGGGTCACCAATGATGATGATGGTCCTCAAGGTACTATAGGTAAAATCCATGGTGTGTGAATGAATGGGCCGGTGTCAAACACCCGTAGAGTCATCCGATCGGAGGCCAATGATGAAAACCTCGCGTCGAACACGAAGAACCTGCCATTGAGGCATGCAAGCTCCAAGGTACCTGAAGGGAGTCTCTAGGTCACTCCTGGATAATG
>APFE030761159.1:56028-70519 GCA_000404065.3 Pinus taeda | reverse complement strand
CTACCATGGACCAAAGGTAAGTTTTCCCACATGAAATAAACTTTTCTCTGCATAAAATTCCGTGAACTTTTCTCCTGCGTACTTCTTAATTCTCATCATATTGAGAACCATGCCATGGGTGTTGCCATCAAGTACAACATCTGTAACATATAACCATACCAGAAACATAATGCCAACAATAACTACATGCCTAGAATAAGCTACAATAGACTAAGCATTACAAGTGGATGGATTTTTTATAAAATTTTCATTTAGTGATCAAGTACAATAAGGGAAACACAAACAAGTTTTCCACCATGCCTTCCAATACACCCACATCAAATATCACATCTTTGGGAACTCTTGTGGACATGGATCCTTTCACTTATGATGCATATAGAGAAGCATATACAGAGCATGAGGACTGGAAGGACGTGTTTTAGTAGTTGTAGAGCGAGAGTTATGTGCATAATGGAAATAATATAATTTACCACCATCTATAGAACAAGTTTCTGTATATTTTATATGATTTATGTGCTCCTAAAGGTGAATGACTATAGTTTATTAAAGAGGCTCACACCTCTAAGGTTGTAGGGCATCTTGGTGTGAGGAATATAATGGCCAACTTACAGAGGTATGTGTACTAGTTGAGAGTACAAGTAAAGGTAGCTAGGTTAATAATAGAATGCATGATTTTCTATACCAACAACCCTAGTAACAGGAGGAAATAGGGTCTATAGTATCCCTTTCCCATGCCTACTTGTCTTTGGGAAAGAATTTACATGGAGATTGTGGGAGGTTTACCAACAACCAAGAAGGGACATGACTATTTGGTCATGGTAGTTGAGAGGGTTAATGTGACATGTGTTTTGTTACACTAAAAAAAAACATCAGTGGGTAAGGAGTGAACTTATTCTTTGGAAAAGTATGGCTGCACTTTGGGATACGAAGGAGCATCATTTGAGACACGGACACAATATTTATCGATGAATTTTGGACTAAATTGCATGTCATATGAATTAAGAACCAAAATTAATAAATCATGGATTAACATAATCAATTTTTGCTAATAAAGAAACATCTAAAATGAATAATTTGATAGTTTCTAGAGTATTACTGATTGTGGCTTCTTTATAAATAAAAAAATTCTTAAATTCCTTATGTGTTTGGACTCATCAAATTTATTTTTATTGCAATATTTAGCAAAATTTATAGGATTTCCACGGTATAAACATCCGTCCTTCCACTTCATATCGATATTTTTCCTTGGCGGTGTTGTGCCCTTATGTGGTTTTGACTCTGATTTTCCTCAATTGTTCTTGTCCCATGGTTTTCCTTTTTATGACTACTTCCCTTTGGCAACAAACACTAAATATGAAGTCTGAGATATGCTACTCATATTTCCTTCTTTCTTCCTCTTGTAGGATAATACCTATTAATTCATCAAATGCAAAAGCCATTTCTCTACCTACAAGTCCAGTGATGAACTTATGATATCATTTAACATCCCATTTGTTGTAACTATAAATAGATCATTGTTTGAAATATTTTCACTAATAGAACCAACCTTATCATGAACTTTTTTTATTCTATAATGAAAGTCAATAATGTTTTCATTTACCTCTATTTTAATTGAGAAAAGTGTCTTCTTTAAGAAAAAAACTCGATTTGTATTAGAAGTTTCATACAACCTTTGAAGTGTGTCCCACGTTTCTTGAGATGTATTAAGATCCTACTAATGTTTAGAATAATCTTGTCTTTTGCATACATTTTCAAAGTACCTTTGCCTTTCTCTCTATATGTTTTCAATACTGAACCAAGGTTATTGGTGTTATTGGATTGGTTTCAACTCTAGACACTATAGGTTAAACCTTGTAGCCTTAACATCTACACCTTAAACTTCCAATCTGTGTAATTTTATCCATACAGCCTAGTGGACTCATTTAAATATGAATTTGCCAATGGGTTTTCCATATTTAGATACGAAAATATCAAATTATTATGTATCTCTCTTACAAATGTCCCCAATTAAAACATCATTCCCCAGTGACAACTAAGAGAATGCATAAGATCTAAGTTTGATTGCACCAAATTGTGCTAGATCGCTTTTGATATTGATGGCACAAAACACAACTACTTTAATGATTCTGACTTAAACACGAACACAACAAATTACAGAGATAACCATAAACACATATATGCAGCGGAAATAATACTTCATTTCATTAATGTAAAATACTGAAATATGCTTACAAACAGTAATGGAAATAAACCAGCTAGGGCGATGGTAGCTTATCTCTGAGAAGAATGTGGTGGCTACATGCCTCTGAACTGTGTTACAATGAGGCTCAAAGGCCTATTTATTATTTGAGAAACAATGGAAAACCTTTAACATTCCAAAACCTAACCCTAGAAGATGAAACGCCAAACTGTGGGCCCCATTTGGGTAAATTAGTACATCAACTTCTCGGGGTCGTAGCTTTGGCATATGATCTCCGTTTGATGTGCATAATAGCTCGTTAGAAAGGTCTATCTGAGTACTACCACTTTAGGAAGGGAAAAATCAGTCCATGGACCCATGTTGCCCCCAAATTTCCCAAAAAATGTCGTTTAGGGCCTCAAAACGGCTCCGGAAGTTTAGGACCCGAAGAACTGCTAAAAATAGTAAGTTGTGCTACATTTAAGGAAACTAAAAATGTTGAGAGAAACAATGGTGTGGGTCCAGGTGGACTTGGAAGGTGGCCACCAAGATCCACCTGGATCATTCCTCGCTGCTTAGGAAGCAGTGGTCCCCATTGCGTTGAGTTCCTCCATGAGATGAGGAAACGTTTGCTGAACTTGGTCCTTGGTGAGCCACTTGCCCTGGTGAAGGAGTTGGCCTGCTTTGACGACTTGATATAGTTGGATATTATATTGGTGAGTGTTCTTGATCTATGTGTCCATGATCCGATCAGTTGCAGCTTGTTCCATGCAATCTAGATTTAATTCTGTGGGTGTGAGTTGTTCTGCAATGTTGGATGTGTCTGGTAATGGGGGAAAGTATGGCCGAAGGTGGTCCACATTGAACAGTAGGTGTAGGCCAAGGAATGGGGGAATGTTGAGCTCAAATGCATTCTCTCCCATAGCCTTAGTAATGGTGTAAGGACCATATCAGAGTGGTCTCATTTTCTAGTAGGCTTGAGTAAGGCATTCCTTTTGCAAATGCAACCAGACTTTGTCACCCACCTGAAACTTGTGTGGCACCCGATGTTGATCATGTTGCTGCTTGTACTTGGCATTTGATTTCTCAACAATTTCATGGACCTGCTGGTTAATATGTTGGATGTTCTCAACGAAGTTGGTCTCCTTTTCTATTTTGGACTGGAAATGAGCCAAATCTATGTGAGTTGTTGCAAGTGGCATGGCCACATCAACGGGGCATAGTGGCTGGAATCCCAAGCCCACCTGAAAAGGGCTGTGACCAGTCGAGCTGTGAAGAGCTCAGTTATAGTTGTGTTGAACATAGGGGACGCTCTGGTCCCATGTGCGTGGATGCTTTGAGTTGTACATATGCAGAATGTGCACAGTCATCCTATTAACAACCTCTGTCTAGCCATCAATTTGAGGATGGAAGGTTGTGGATATAGTGATTTTGGTGTCCAGCATTGACCAGCGACTGGACCAAAATGTACTGAGGAACCAACTATCCCGATCTAAGATGATAAACTGTGGGATCCCAAAGTGTACCCACACTCGTTCAAAGAAGAGTTTAGCATTGGCTTCTGTTGTGATATTCTTCTTGCAGGCTGCCATAATGGCCATTTTTGAGAACCTGTCGATGACCACAAAAACATAGTCATTTCCATGCTTAGTCGAAGGAAGGCCTGACATGTAATCCACGGAGATGGACTCCCAAGGTTGACTAGGGGTAGGCAGTGGGGCATAGAGGCCTTGCTTCTTGATGGTCAGTTTGGAAATGGCGCAGGAAGTAAATGATCTGATGTACTTCCCAACATCCTATCAAAGATTCGGCCAATAAAAATACTTTTGCAGTACTACCACTGTTTTCTTGACCCTGAAATGCCCAGCAGCATGACTGTAGTGTGCTTCCCAAATCATCTTGACACGCTCACGTGAAGGAACAAAAATGTGACCCAAGTGGCATAACAGGGCATCCTAAAGGTGAAAATCAGGAACATGCCGACCCTCCAATAGTGTCTGGTATGTGTGGCCAAATTATGGTTTGCTTTTGTAGAGAATTGGCCAATTAGAAGTCTCGTGCCCACAAGAGTTGAGCATGGTGGTTAAAACCATGATCAGTGGTCGACTAAGGCAATCTGCAACATTATTGGTGTTGCCCTTCTTATACTTGATATTCAAGTGGAACTATTGCAGGTATGTAGACCACATATGATGGCGATCATTCTGCAATTTCCCTTGGGTTTGTATGAACTGTAGGGGTCGGTAGTCTGTGTGGATGACCGTTTCCTTCCCCAAAATGTAATGCTTCCATTGTCAGCAGGCCTACACAATGGAATACATATCTTTGTCATAAGTGGGATAATTTTAGATTGTGTTTGAAAGCGTTTCACTGTGATATGCCACTCGATGCCCATGTTGAGTAAGGACTACCCTAACAGCATAGTCAGAGGCATCTGCCTCGACCTCAAATGGTTGTTGTAAATCTCGTAACACAAGCACTAGTGTCATGCAGAGGCGATCTTTCAACTCTATGAATGTCTTTTGTTGAGATTCAAACCAAAAAAAATTGCTTTCGCTCCTCCCTTGGTGACTTGACTCAAGGGCCAAGTGATATGAGAAAACCCCAACACGAACCCGCGGTAGAAGTTGGCAAGGCCTAGAAAGCTGCGGAGCTCTATGAGAGTGGTTGGAGATGGCCAATCCTGAATGACTTGGATCTTGGATGGATCCACATGCACCCCCTGTTCATCAATACTGTATCCCAGATACTGAACCTGGGTCATGCCAAAAGTTCATTTCTCCAAATTAGCACATAGCTTGTGTTGCCGCAGTGTTTGGAGAACCTATCGGATGTGGTGGAGGTGCTCTTCCCAACTCTGGCTGAAGATCAGAATGTGATCCAAGTATACCACTACAAATGAGTTGGTGAATGGCCACAAGATGTCATCAATTAGCCTCATGAAGGTTGCAGGGGCATTCGTCAATTCGAAAGGCATAATCAACCATTCGAAAAAGCCATCCTTGGCTTTGAAGGCAGTGTTCCACACATCAGAGGGTTCAATTGGTACCTGGTGATATCCTGACATCAGATCGATCTTGCTAAAATATTTCACCCCCTTTAGTTGGTCCAGGAGGTCATCAATCCATGGGATCGGGTACCTATTATGGATAGTGATCTTGTTCAGTGCCCGATAGTCAATACAGAGTCTCCAAGTCCCATCCTTCTTCTGTGCCAATACAATCAGGCTCCCACAAGGTGATGAACTTGGATGGATGTGACCTTTCTGCGGAAGCTCCTAAATCTGCCTCTTGATTTCATCGTTCTCTAGAACAGAGCGCCAATAAATTGGTCCATTGGGTAGCGATGCACCTAGGGTCAGATCGATGGAGTGCTTGACTTGACAGTGAAGCGGAACCCTTGCGAGGGAGGTGAATATGTCCTTGTACTCCTCCATGTCCTTGTCCATCGGTATTTGTCATGTGGAGGGGCCCTGTCTGGAGGCCGTGGCCACCATCTTCTTCCTTCCTTGGGAGCGTATCATCAAGAAAACAAATTTCCCGATTTTAGAAATGAGCTTACTACATTGTTTTGCAGTAATAAAAGAGATGGCAGTAGGCGGTGCTACCTCTGGTATCCTACACAACTTATTCCCCAATGTAATAATAACAGCACGGGGCCTTGATTCATACATAGGATGTCGCTTCCACAAGTATGGTTGTCCTAATAATACATCACAAACTTCAAGGGGAGCAATGTCGCACAATACCTCATCCGTGAAAGGCTTGATGTTGTATGGAAGGTGACATTGCTGGCTCACGCGAAGATCCCGTCCTTGCTGAAGCCACCTGATGGTGTACAGTTGTGGATATGCTGTGGTTGGTAAGCCCAACCACTTCACAACCTATGCCGAAATGAGGTTCTTTTGGCTCTCTCTATCGACAATTAACTGTAGCGGGGAGCACTTTACCCACATCTGGGAGTGGAAGAGATGCTCCTCCTCCTCTGGATCTTCGGGTTCATTTTTCGGGATCTTGGTGGTAGCAACAGTGGCATTGGGATCCGTATCAATGATCTACTTCCCGTTGTCATTCCCCTTGTCGAGTTCTGACTCAGATTTGGAACATGCATCCAATTCTGAAACCTTTAGCTCAGCCACTAGTGACTGCTTGGCCCGACACTCACTTGTGTTGTGAGTGGAGCTCTTATGGAACTGACACGATTTTCCTGTGTCCTTTTTCAGCTTCACGATGTTGTTCTTTGCTTGCTGCTTTGGCGGGTTGTCTTGGGCTACCTTGCCTTAGCATTGTCCTTTGTTCTGTGGTTTAGGGGCACCTTTCCTTTGCTTTGGATTCACAGATCCAAAGTCTCGCTTCTTTTGTTTAAACTTCTACTCGACCTTGATAGCATATCGGTATGTTGTGCCGAACAAGGAGATGTTCAAGAATTCTATTTCTTCCTAGATGTACTTCTGTAGGTAGCCACGGTATTTGAGTATCAAATGCTATTCCAAATCCTTAATACCCAACTTTGTGCGAAGGGTATGGAAAAGATTGGTGAACTCTGGCATGTCTTGGTCCCTTCCCTACCGCAGCATGGTCCACTTTATGTATTCATCCTCATAGCTTCTGACAGGGTAGTACAACTCCTTGATAGCATCCCAGAATGAATTCCAGGTGGGTGCAGCTAAAAACAGTGAGCTGGTACTTTCATCCTTCTTCTCACAGTAGGTTTCCCACTAGTCCTTGACGTGGGGGGCTACTTTGAGAAGAGCGAAAACAATCTTTTCTCAACTCGAAAATTCATGAACAGAAAAATAACCCTCTAGTAGATTTAACCATTTACCTATGGCATCTACGTCTATCTAACCCTCAAATATTGGGATTTCAAAATTAACTTGTACCTTAAAGGGTGTGGCGTTTCCAGAGTAGGTGCTGGAAGCCAATGCGTCACTTCTGGGTAGTTGTTGAAGGATCTGGGCAAACCTGTCCATCATCACGTTCCATTGTCACTCGAGGGCTTTTTCGAGCAAGATTTTGATAGGATCTCTTGCCCCTCATCTTTCTTCTCATCCACCATGGGAGGCCATCAGGATTTGTGAGGCTAGTATTGCAAAGGTTCGACCAGTTCAAGCCCTAACTCCTTATATCTCGACCTCGTTGGGGACATACAAAGAAAAACAAAGAAAAAGAAAACTGCTCTGATACCACTGATCTAGAGTTAAACATGAATGCAACAAATTATAGAGATAACCATAAACACAGATATGCAGCAGAAATAATACTTCATTTCATTGATCTAAAATACTGAAATATGCTTACAAATAGTAATGGAAATAAACCAGCTAGGGCAATGGTAGCTTATCTCTGAGAAGAGATGTGGTGGCTACATGCCTCTGAACTGTGTTACAATGAGGCTCGAAGGCCTATTTAGTTTTGATAAGCAATGGAAAACTCTTAACATTCCAAAACCTAACTCTAGAAGATGAAACACCAAACTATGGCCCCCATTTGGGTAAATTGGTACACTAGCTCATTAGAGAGAACTATCCAAGCGCTACCACTTTGGGTAGGGAAACATGGTCCTTGGACCCATGTTGCCCCCAAATTTCCCAAAATATGTCATTTAGGGCCTGAAAACGGCTCCGGAAGTTCAAGACCCAAAAAACTGCTAAAAATAGTAAGTTGTGCTACAATTAAGGAAACTAAAAATGCTGAGAGAAACAATGGTGGGGGTCCAGGTGGACTTGGTAGGTGGCCACCAAGATCCACTTGGATCATTTAATATTTTATAGTGAACACACATTAGATTTGAAAAAGAACACATACCAAATCCCACCATTTAGGTCTAGGTAAAGATACCAATACCAAAATTCCACTATGAGTACCACATTTCTAAATCACACAACGTCCTCAACGTAAGTGCATCAAAATTCCTTATCCTTTTTCCTCTCTATTTTTGGGTTTATCTTGTTTAGGAGGGCTTGAAGAGTTGGGAACGATGTGCATAACCAGAAATTAAAAGTATCAACTTCCATACAACCATATAAGATGTGGCTTAGAGAAACATTGATCACTTCTCATATGAGGGAATTCCTTTATTGGAGATTGAACAAACTAAGAGGCACAATAGAGTTTTAAGAACATAAACATCAACCACTTGCAGCAAACTCATTGAATTGCAAGTAGAAAAGTGTAGAATTGTAGCAAACCCATAACTCTATCTCTCTCTATCTCCCCCCTATAGCTTCATATTTATCTCCCTATCCTCCTTCTCCCTTTCCTCCCTCCCTCTTTCCTTTTTTCTCTTTACCCCACCAACTCTCTCTCTCCCTCTCTCTCTCTCTCTCTCTCTCTCTCCATTCACATACATATATGTATTCTTCTCTCTCCCTCCCTCATTTATTTGTTTCTCTGTCTCACTCTCTCACATCACCTCTTTTTCTATTTCTTTGTCTTTATAATCCTCCCTCCACTTCCCCTTTATAATCCTCCCTCCACTTCCCCTTTCTATGTCTATCTCTTTATTCCTCCATTCTTCTTATCTATCTATGTGTCTCAACTCTCCCAACCTCTACATATTTACCTATCTCTCTTTATATATCTACTTGTCTTTGTTGTTTTGCCCTTCTTCTTCTCACTCTCTCCCCCCACTTTCCCATTCACCCCCTTCTCTCTCTCTCTCTCTCTCTCTCTCTCCAATTATATTTTTATCTCCTTCCCTCTCTCCTTCTCTCCCCAACCCTCCTAACTACTACCCCTATCTCTCCTACTTCTTCTCTTTCTCTATCCCTCACAGTAATCATGTTTTAAGTTTGTTTCTCCCTCTCTTACTCACTCGACCTCCTCTTCATATCTCTTTGTCCACCCAAATATATCTCTATCTCCCACCATTTATCCTTCTCTATCTCTCTCCCACACTCTCTCTCCCTAACTCCCTCCCCTTTTCTCATTCCCACCCCCCCTCCCCTAAAGCTCCTCCATCATAATAATGCCCCTCTCATTTTTTGTCTCTCTTCCTCCTTGTGTCAACAACAACTATCTCCCTATGTCTCCATTTCCCACCCTATTTCGATATATTTTTCACTTTTCAACTCAAACTCACTCTCTCCCCTCACTCACCAACTCATTATTCCCCTCCCCACCCGCTCATAACCACACTTCAACCATTTCTCATGTGTTAAGTAACTACTTGTCGGAACACACATGCATTCCTAGAGTTAGGAACATGAATACATATTTATCACTTGGAATGTGCATGCATTTTTAGTACTAGGAACATGCCCACATTTTCAAGCTACAAACACACACATATTTTTGGAGCTAGTAATGTGCACGTTCTTTTTTGAATATAAACTTTTCCTAACGAGAATGTTATGTGCATTATGACTCGGCTTTTTTGGGTACAAGTTCAAGATCACAAACTTGGTGATTGTGGTGTAAATACATGAAAACATCAATTTTTGAGAATATATACATATATATAGATACTTTTCTAGAAGATACACAAATATGTTTTCCATGATACTACCTACACATACAGAGTCAACTATGTTGATTCTTCATACATAGTAAAAAACAAAAATTAACAATTTTTACTATTTCTAACATATTTTTCTATTGACGTATCTAAAAATCTTAAAATATATTTGTTTTCTATTTCCACTATAACATTTTTGGGCCCAAACCATTTGGAAAATAAATTATATGGTAAACTAGAGGACATTAAGACATACAATCTAAGAGAAAAGGAATTTTTGATAACCTTAAGATCGTTTCAGGTTGTGCTAATGGAAGGCCTTGCAATTCAAAGGATATATTGAAATGATAGTTGGGGAAACTATATTCTCTACAACTCTACAAGTTTTTGTAGAATGATTCCATCACTAGAAATAGTTAGGAAGGAGATAGATTTGGAGATATCCACACATTATGGAGGGGACAGTCACTGCAGCTACCCCAAATTGATAGATTCCTCATTTGGTTGCAACACTTCTAGTTCCTTCTTAATCATGGTGGTTGGTATATAACAACTAATGTGCCTCCCAGTACTCAAAGGTTTCACTAATGAAAACTATTCATTATATTTTGCATGCAAAATAAGATACCAATGATAAGAAAATTCAAAATAAAAATACTTAAACAAAATTTCTAAAAATTAAAATTATATATTCGAAACTTGGTAATCCATTAGTCTACAATCAAAATGTGTGGATATCTCCATATCTATCTCCTTCCTAACCCCTTCTAGTGATGGAATCATTCTACAAAAACTTGTAGAGTTGTAGAGAATAGACTTTGCACAACTATCTTTTCAAAATGTATCATATATATATGATAAACCCATTCATATTAGATCGTTGCTTCAAGAACAGTTGCATGTTGCTTGGTTGCCTAAACAAAATTTTGCCTTATTCTGAATAGAATTTATGCACATTCAGGAAAAATGTTTATACAACTTTACTATAGAAAAAACTAATTCAATGAATTAAAAAAAAATCCACAACATCATCAAATAGATGCAAATCCACCTCTACGCATACCTCTTTTCCCCATTTTGACTTGTCTTCATATCCACAACTCATAACATGAATGGATTCTTTCAATAAAGAAGTAGGATTCGCAGATTGTGGGAGTCCACCATTTTCCACGAGGGTAGATTGAATAAACACTAATGATTGAGCAAATATTTTCTATAAGCTCCTTTGGAACATGAGCAATGATTTCTCATTATGAAATCTTACAATAGACAATTTCAAAGAAGGTTTAGGGCGAAGAATGTTTAAAGGAAAATGACTTGTCAAAAAATACAAATCACTCGTTAGACATGGACTCACCTTCAACACCCTCTTCTATGTCTTCCAAACTAAATATGGGTATAGTAGATTCAATTTGCTTGCTTCTCTTCTTATCATCATCAAACTTTTTGTTTGATTTTATGCTCTTCTTTCTAGATTCCCATCAACATCTCAGAAAACATGCTGGTTCAAGATCCTTCTCAGTGAGAACAGGATCATAACCATAGAGTGCTTGTCTATTAAAACAACACCCTGTACCTACATAAACAAGCCCTTGGATACCATCAAAACCTCTCAAGGTGATTTGCAAAGATTTCAGAATTAATATGCCAAGCTAAAATTATATGAAAATTTCATAATTACATATAAGAAAACATTTTGGGTGTTGATCAATGACTACATCAAAGAACACAATATTACGACTAGCATATCAATCGTGTCGATCTCTAAGAAAACTGTACATAGAAAGTTTTCTTCCCAAGAATAGGATCCATTAGAAAACACAGTTCCTCATGAATAGCTTTGTTATTGTTTATATAATGATCACAATCAAGGTTCAACTGAAACAAGCCATTTGTGAGGACAATAGACACTCAGACCTAAGTGGAGCAATGGATAAAAACCATCAACGTTAGCATAATAATTAATGAATTTCATATGTGGAAATGAACATAAAAAGGGAGATGTGTACATAGCTAGGAATATACCAATGCAGTCATTACACTGGCTTTCTTGTGGAGTTGGAATCTAGGCCTCTTTTCATGGGATACATAAACTAACCGTGGCAATTCATTGCCAAAATTGTCAACTCCCCTTGATTCAGTCACTAATGGTGACTGCAGAGCATTTTGAAATGGTGCTAGTAACAACCTTATACTTATATTCTGTAAGCTCACTATTTTTCAATGGTGTACTACATTTTGGTCCAAATAATGTGTACAAGCAAGGACATATATCATGGCCTTCAGTGTGTCCAAGCGTCTTCAATGGTGTGTCCAAGGATTCCATCCTTTGTTCCACTGCAAGTGATGACAAATTATATGAAATAAATTGTTTACTTATCTCCTAAAAAGAAAAAATGAAAAAATGTCATACATGCAGTGCACCAACTATATACTATGTTCCTTAAGATGAATCTGATAAAGAAGATGGAAAAATATGAAGTTCATACATAATTTAGCTTAGCTTTACAGAATCCTTTGCCGTTGTTTCATTTTCTTTGTGTAGATTCTGTAGCTTCCATAAACTACACTGTCCCACTAGCTCAACACGACTCTCCTTCAATGAACTATGCATAGCCTCATCACTTCCTATGTATTGCCTTGCCCTGTAAACATAAATGGTACCTCTGGTTTTCTCTCTGCTTCCATTACGTTTTGAATTCATCAACCTTCTAGAAGGCATATCATATAATGACTTTGGAAATTATCCTTATAAGTACAATTGTAAAGTTTGTAATATATTTCTCAAAGTCAGTATTCTCTCTACAAGTTTGGTGTTTTTGGAATCCCCTTTACTAGGAACATTCATATGAGCCAAAATAGTAGAACCCTCAGCTACTTCTCTAGATTCTACAGGATTTTTTGTGAGGAGAATAATTTCTAAATTCTATGTCCCTTCCAAAACTGTAGCATCCTTCTCCATGACAAGAACATGGTCTCCAAGTGGGACATGCAGTGAAAAATATTCAGTCTCTGATGTCAAATCATTTTCTATAAGCTCAAGCTTTCTCACTGGGGTATCATATTCTGGTCCCTCAGCATGTTCAATTCTCTTCAATGTCTTAGCCAGGGAAAGTTGCTGATTTCACACATCCTTGTCTTCTCGAAGAGATTCATTCATACTTAAATGAGGGGATATATTGTAATTTTTTCTAAGTTTTAAACTTTTGGATGGAATATTGGAGTCCAAGCCAAATAAGGTGCTTAAACAAGGAGATATATTATATCCCTCCATAACCTTAGGGATCCTCAATGGAGTCTACAATTGGGAAGGTTCCTGCTTGCTCACCACAATCTATATATTTTGTCCAACTTTGAAATGTTGGTCTATCTAGCTTCCTGGCCATTATTTCCCTCAATTTTGGCAGGGTCAATGAATCCCTCGTGTTTTCCGTTGTTTTCCACATCAAACAATTGTTCTCTAATTGGACTTGCATTGGTTATGCCATCAACAATAAAAATGCTTTCCTGGCATGCTCCATCTTCAAATTCATTCTTTTCCACAACTATATTATATCCCTCTGTAACCTCAAGGGTCTTCAAAGGATTATCCAATTAGAAAAGTTCCTACTTGTAGGCAGCTTCTGTAACAATCTTTGAGATATTTTCTGGAAGAGAACAATTAATACGTGAACAAAATAATGCATCATTACTCTCCATAAGCTTGGGATTATCTAATGGATCACTAAAGTCAGTCCAAACAAAGAATTCAAGTAAGGAGATGTATCAATGCCTTTTATAAGCATAGGCATCTTCAATGGAGTATACATGTTAGAAGGTTCTTGGTTGCTAGCCACTTTATCTACTTTCACAAGTTGTATATTTTCTCCAACTTTGAATTCTTATGTCCCTTCAGCTCCATTATGTATATATTGTTCTCCCTATTCATCCTCTTTTTCCTCAATTTTGTCAGGGGAAATGAATCCCTCTTGTCTTCCATGCTTGTCCATATCAAACAATTTTTCTTTAACCATACTTGCATTAGTTATGCCATCAACAATACTAATTCTTTCCCGATATGCTTCATCTTCAACTTCATTCTTTTCCACAACTACATTATAAGATCGATGTTCCACCTGATCACCATTTGTTAAGGGAATTTGAATATTCTTGGTGATTTGATCAACTACATCTTCCTCCTTTTGAGGAGTTGAACCATACAACTCATTGAGGTTATAAAACTCATTTCCATTGTCTGAAAAGTTGTCTTGATACGCTTCATCCTCTGAAGCTTGAATGTTCTTATATGTTCCTTGAAGTTCATTGGACATATCTACCTGTTCAAGATTTTTCACTTTCATCCAAACTACATCAGGAGAGCCATCATTTTGCTTGTGAAACATGGTTTATTCAAAATGATGAGTTTCAAACTTTGGAGCAAGTTCATAATGATACTCTCTTTGATATACAGAGTCATGAAATCCTTCGCTAGTTTTGGGATCACTCAATTTATCTTCTTAAGCTTCACCATTAACCAATGAGATGTGACTTTGTTGAACATCTTTTAGAACTAAAAGTTCCTCTTCACTACATTCCCCAAGCTCTTGACCTTCACTATATGATGCCAGTTGTGACAGATTTTCTAGAGACAAAGCCTTTGGTAGGAGTTCGAATTGATGAGCACCATTCAAATTTTCTGAATCAAATTAAAGTTTATTTTTTAATTTTGGAGTGTTGCTGTAGGAATTTACAGGGTAAGTTCCTCAGACAGAACACCAAAAGGACACCGCTCACAAACAGATCACAGATCAATACACCAATATTTTGACGTGGTTAAAACCCTTAGAGAGGGAAACAGTCCACGGCCTGCGCCAA
>APFE030761159.1:33708-50533 GCA_000404065.3 Pinus taeda | reverse complement strand
CTGATTTGCCCAGATCGCACAGAGTCGCAGGGCAAAGAGCATACGCATAAATGAAAGGTATAGATCCGGTAAAAAAAAATAGCTAAATAAACTGAAACCGAAATAAACAAAGAGAAAATAACAGTAAACTACAAATAAACATTGTATACCTCCAGATCTAAAAAATGACGCAGCTAGGGCTACCAGAAACCTTTTCGCATGAAACGAAAGGGGATCCACACTAGAACAGATGCTCCCAACACAACAGAGCAGTCCTCTCGGCCCGAAAGCAATCAGAAACAATAGATCTAGGAGATGGCAGTCGCATGCAGTTCTACCAGCTTCAGATTTGGATCAACAATGGATGCGGCCCTCAAATAGCTTTGATACCATGTAGGAATTTACAGGGTAAGTTCCTCAGACATAACACCAAAAGGACACTGCTCACAAACAAATCACAGATCAATACACCAGTATTTTGACGTGGTTAAAACCCTCAGAGAGGGAAACAGTCCACTACCTGCGCCAACGTGGCTACTACAGGCAATTTATTAATAAAAGAATGAAAATTTACATAAGCTTCTCTCATGCACGGTGAACCTACAAATGACCCTCCATGCGCTTTAAATAGAATTCATGGACCAATCAGGTGTCAAGCCACAGATCACGTGTCGGTAATACCGAGGAGAGAATGAACCATCGGATCACTACATATCGTGACCGTCATATTGTAAGTTACAAATGTACAAAGTAGAGAAACACACTTTACCTAACTCTATACTAGACCAAGTTATTCTTAACTATTCCTATGTGTCGGAATATCCTAACAGGTGCCACAATCCATTGGTTCACATACATATGTTTCATTCTCTTAAATCTGTTGGTTGTCATCTTCCTCCTTTTGAGGACCATTCAACTCATCAAGGCCAAAACACACTTTTATTTTGTCTAAAAAATAATACTTAATTTCATAAGCTTCATCCTTCATAGCCTCTTGAGCTTCCTCATTGTAGTTCTTAGGAGATGCAGTTTCTTGAGAATTATGAGTTTCACTCTTGGAAAACTGTTCAATTTTCTGTTCTTTTTCAACTACAGAGACTTGATACCCTTTAGTGGTTTTTGAATCATTCAATGCATCCTCTAAACCTTCATCATTAACAAGTGATATGGGATTTTCCTGAAGATACTCTTTACTGCATTCTTCATCAGCTTGAACTTCATTGTTTGATGTCTGCTTCACTAGACCTTCTAGAACTTGATCCTGTACTAACAAGTTACCTTTTTGCCTACCTCCAACTGAATCTGCAATCTTCTCTTGATCGGTAGTTTCTTCAACAATGTCCAAATCATGTGATTCATCTTCATTATCTATGTCTCCTAGTAGTGGACGATTTTCCAAATCTACATTTGAAACTGGAATCTTCTCTTCCACGTCATAGTGTCCAAACTCTGGCATTTTGGATGTAGTACTAGATTCCATTTAGAACAAAGTGACTAAACAGGGAGATATATTATATTTGTTAGTAACCTCAGGGGTCTTGAATGGAGTATTTAACTAGGGCATTTCCTGCTTACAAGCATCTTTTGTAAGGCTCTCTAGGAGTTTGTCTAGTACAGAATCATCCATTACTGAACAAAGAAGCATGTTATTAGTGTCTATAGGTTTGAGCTTGTTTAAAAGAATACAAGAGTCATTACATCAGAGGGAACAATACATTAGTACTATCATTACTGAGACATTCCATCTCTTATATGGAACAAAATCATATATACCTTGATGAGGGAACACATTGTTACAATCTACAAAATCGATTGAAATGTCTATCTCTCTTTCAATAATAGAATCAATTATACCTGAACAAGGGCACATATCATTATTACCTGGAAGCTTGGATCATTTAATTTGTTCAAGAATATTTCGGCAGATCATTAATGGTTGGGTTGTATTTGATGGAGTAAAAAGACATATAAATGTGGAGAAAACACGTCATTACTATAAATACAGGGGAAACCCATATTTTTTCTTGAAGAATAATACCTGAACAAGGGAACAAATCAGTATTGTCTTCATAATTGATTTTAGTGTGAATAGTCTCCTCAGTCATGACTATTTTTTGAAGAACAGATTCATCCATACCTGAACAAGGAACACATCATTACTGTCAGTAAGTTAAGGCTTGTTTAATGGAGTACTAAAATCATTATAGCAGAGGGAAAACATCATGAATATTAATACTAGGGGAACTAGAATAGATTCAAGGCATACCCAAATAAGCAAACACATCAATACTGACTTCAAATTTTTTTGAAGAATCAACAATCTCCTCAGCCATGTCTGGTTCTATTTCATTATAATTGCATTGACAGCTTAATTTCTCCCTTGAAGTATCGCTCTCTATTTGTGTGTTGACATGAATCCCATCAAACTTGTAATCAGATGACTCACTTACACGCTGGGAAACACTAGGCATTGGCACAAACATACTACGTACATTGTCCACTTTTGAACCATACAATTCATCATGGCCATAAAACTATTTTCGTTGTCTGAATAATGAAATTTGTCTTCATGAACTTCATCTTCAATAGTTGAGTTATGAGGTTGCAAACTAACATCCAAAACTCAAATACTCTCATAAGCTTCTTGAGGTTCATTGTATGATGAACAAATTAGTTGATGATCTCCAACTTTCAAAGAAATTGCATCAGACAACATGGGACAACCATCATTTTAGCTACTATTATAATTCTTATGTGATATTCATTTTTCATCATCATGAGTTTCACTTTTGGAAACTTGTTCAATTTGCTCTTCTTTTTCAACCACATGACCTTGATATCTTTCAATTGCTTCTGAATTCTTAAACCCAACTCATGAGTTTCATTACTAACAAGTGAGAAGGGATTTTCTTGAACAAAAGTAGCTCAAATGTACTGTATGGTGCATTCTTTACCATCTCAAACTTCACTAGATGATGCTTGTGGTAAAATTTCTAGAGTTTGTTTCTCACGGAGAAGTTCAGATCGATCATCCCCATTCCAATTACTTGCATTAACAATCATGTTCATTCAAATTCTTGGTTGTTGCTAAAATACATTGATTCAACTTTATTGCATTTGAGAAGTAAGATAAGGTCAACTCACACCCTTCATTATTGTCTAGTTCATCTTTAAAAAGAAACTTGTTATTTTGCAAACTAACCAATTCTCATCAGTTCAATACTTTACTAGCAAATGGCCATTTTGCATACCTACAATGGAATCTTCAATATTCTCTTCATTAGAAGTTTCTTTAGCAATGATGAATTCATGTGATTCATATCCATCATCTGTATCAACAAGAAGTGGATTATCAATTTGCAAATGTATATTGAAATTGGAAACTTCTCTTCCACACCATATATTTCATTACTTAAGAAGTAAGTAATTAATATGCACACATACATCTACAACTAGATTCTTCTCTTTTACATCACTATTGTCAATTAATAATTTTGTTTATTGAAATTCTTGGTCACAGTTGAAATCTATTGATCCAATCTGATCGGATTTTTCATGTAAATCAGTTCAAACCCCAAATGAACATAGTTGTCTAGTGAAATCCCAAGACTAGTTCAAGACTATATTGTTATTTATTTGGTTTAATCTTCAATCCTATAATTAGCAAAGCTCACTAATATTAGATAAATGATTCAAATACCCGGTTGATTGGGATCATCATAGGAGATCGAGTGAGCATGCTTTCCATCTCCACTACCAGTGACTTGCACATGCTCAGGGCATACATCTTGAAACTCAAACTCAGTATTGAATCCATTTTCCCATTCAAAAACACATCCTAAATAATAAAAAATTACAAACTTAACCATAACCGTAATCTTATAACGGAAATTAAAAATCAAAACATAAAATAATTAATCTAAAGCACATAAAAATGAGTTTTTGGAATTTTTGTCATGACATAGCCTATAAGATCCTATGATACCAACGAATTTGAATTTAGTCATCTATGTAGTGTCAATACTCATGCCCAACCAGACCATTATCGACCATGCTTTGATTTATAACTAATAATGGCCCACCTGAAAAGCTATTACCCCTATTTTTTATTAATGGGTGTCACCATATCAATATTATTGAAAGAAGTCGACTCTATGAGATAAACATTCATCTATGCCTCCTGGATAATCAAGTCTAAAATAATGCAAAGAAAACTAGGCTGATGGAAAAAATTTTGAAAAGGTTGCCACTGGAAGATTTGATATAATTGTCATATGGAAAATCTGTGAAAAAG
The DNA here is from genome assembly GCA_000404065.3 of Pinus taeda. Taxonomy (NCBI): domain Eukaryota; kingdom Viridiplantae; phylum Streptophyta; class Pinopsida; order Pinales; family Pinaceae; genus Pinus; species Pinus taeda. Next base: position 46,260 of record APFE030761159.1, on the reverse strand, counting down.
ACTCAGAAGTGACTCCACCTCATCTAATAGTAATTTCAAGTGGTCAATGACTATTTTAGTTCAACATAGAGTCCCATGCCTAAATTTATTAGGCTAAGGATTTTGGCAAAGAAAAAAGAAAACTATGATGCATTGAAAATGATTGGATGGGATGAGATGAAGTCAAGTGAGTTGAGTTGAAAGGTCAAATAACATACAAAATAAAATTGAGCTATAAACAAATTCAAGCAATCCATGCTTGAAATTTTTTTCAAAGTTTTGTTTCTACTACAAAGATCTATGCAAAGAATGAAGCAAAACTATTTAAAACAAACATTAAAAAGGATGATTACTTTATAACTATTTTCCTTAATGAGAGAACCATAAAAACCAAAGCGAAAATATTGCCATATATCTCTGCCGCAGATATTACATAATCAACTTCATACAAAAGTAAACTTTAAATAAAATATGGAAATCCTAATACCAAATGGTTACTAGTCTAACCACAAACTTCTAGCAATCACCATCAGGGCATTTGAAGTTTTAACATAATTTCCTGCTATCCACAATATTAATCACAAGATGTAGCTAAATTGCGATAAAGGCCAAGGAAGCAAGAGAATGCATAGATTTAGTTGAGCAATGATTTAACACAACAATTTAAATGACTATTAATATACAAGCATTTTCCTTAATGAGTCAACCATGGAAGCCAAAGCCAAAACATTGCAATAGACATTTATCACAAATGACTTGAACTTTCTCAGGGGAGACATATTGAAACTCCCCAGAAACTTTCCAAAAGGAATTACAATTACAATTACAATTAAATCCATACAAGATAAATTGATTGTAAATAGTAGCCCATATAGTCACATTTTAGATCCCAATTCCAACTGCAAATGTAGCTAAAGGAGAATGACAATGCAATTTTCTTAGAATTTATTAGACACTATACTGGTTGACCATTTGTGAGAAGAGGAAATGGAGTCTGAGGATCCATCTCGAAGAGGTAACTGATTCGATCTCCTCCCCTCACCCATGCATCTGCCACTGCATCATTGCTTTTGCCCTTTGTTTCCTATCATCTCTTCCACCACGAGCGTAATTGAACTCATTCTCTAAATCATTAACATCGTCTTCTTCCTCGCCACCTTCCACTCTTGGAATCACTATGGAGAAACACCCAATATTAAATACAGCTATCGGTTACTACCTAGATGTTGCTAAGTAGACAACCAATTAGACTAAAATGCCCATAGTCCAGATCTGCAAAAATGCCAACATCATTTTTGCAATATATCCTTTGTGCAATGTGGGGCTTTCATGACTTGCTAGACACCAAAACAATAAAAAAATATATATATATGCTAGCATTTGTGTCTCTTGTATTTGGTCTTGTATTGAGGATAAGACTAGTTTCCATCCTTACGCTCATATTCATAGCAAGGCCTACAAACTAGGAATCGACACTCATTGCATGCCACAAGAGCAACCCATTTGCCATCACACCAACATTATCTCCATAGATCTGGCATACTTGGCCACTCGAGTGCTTTAGAGGCTTTTCCTGCACACCAATAAACACCTAGTCTCAATGACACAAACCAAACAAACAAAAGTTGAAAAATCAAATCTATAACTTGGGCCACTCTTCTTTGTGCTGCTCTACTAAATCAAAGAAACCACTGATAGCCTAATATAGGATCATGTCAGGGTTTTGACCTAGTCAACCATTCATCAGTCTTTAAGTCATGGGATCTGAGTCTGTAAATCTTGTAAGCTTGCATCATATTAGCATTATTATTGGATACCAAAATAGAAGGCCAATTGAGGTGTCTCGTCTCCCCATGATAATTGTTCCATTCTCATTAAATTGCACTGTCAACTTATTATGTTTATTTTTATTATGTTTCAAGTCTCAGCTCAGTTCATCTTGGACTTTTGGGAACCCAACCACCATAATGTTTCTAAGGTATTATCAAACCAAAAATCAACACAATGTCATTTCTCAATTGAACTCACAAGCCCAATCCCTATCAGGTGTTTTGTAGAACAAGTTATAACGTAGGCCTATTTTCAACCGAAAATATGAAGTGGGTACTATGATAAAACTAAAATTAAATGTCGCAAGTTAATATATTCTTAGATCCAGGTCCAAATTATGCCATCTAACATTACCTCTGGTTAATACCTGACCTAAAAACCGGAAATAGGGGCCAGATATGTCCCAAACCAGTCGAAGAACAATCTTAAACTCTACAAAAAGAGAAAAGGGCTTAATGTTGTTTTTCTATGCTTCCCTTTGCTCAGATCTTTAAAAGTAAAAGAAATCATAGGAATCCCATATCTATTAACAATCTAAGCTTAATTACTTATGAAAATCCAAAAGGATACAAGCCCAAATTATGGATCCAAAAGAGAAAAAAGATAAATTCTAGAAACTTACACCAATCTCTGTGTCGTAGAAAATCAAAACCAGCTCATTCCTCTTGTGAGAACCTACAATCATACTAGCACTAGCCTCCATAGTGTGACTCCCGGGTTAATCTCCTGATTTGAATGCTTTTGCTATCTACAATCTCAATGCTTTTATTTTATGCAATCTCAGACAATGTTCAAAAAAAAAAAATTGCAGTGGTGGGCAGAACCCATATCCACATTACGCTCAATGACCCCAGCTCTACACCAAACTGTGCATAACCCTAAGACCCCTTCTATTCCCAATAACACTTCATAAAATGAACCAAAAATATGTTTGACGCTCATCGTGAATTAGAAAAAGAATTTAAAAACCCATAAAATTTAGGCTCTTCGCTTGTGGGTCCGCAAATCAATCTCATTAATGATTTTATATATGATTATTGAGATTAATTATAGCTTTAATTTACATGTTTTAAGAAAAAATATAGATTAATAAATTTGTTAAATTAGCATATTAAAAAAATTAAAAAATATATGTTTTATTTTTTTTTCTAAATTATGATTATAGTTAATATATGAAAAGTTAACTCATTTGAATCTTATGATTTAAATCATAATTTTGGTTAATATGGGATAATTATACATTAAAAAAAAAATCCAAAATAAGTCATGCTTCTTCTTTTTTCAATCATGCTTTTACTAAATATGGCATATTTTCAATCATGTTTTTACCAAACATGTCATATTTGTAATTGAATTTTGATTAGCATGTGATAATTATACATTTAATCGTTTTCAAAAATAAACCATACTTTAATTTTTATTTTCAATCATGTTTTACCAAACCTTTCATATTTTCAATTATGCTTTTACCAAACATCTCATATTTGTATTTGAGATTTATTGGCAAAAACATTTTTCATTTTATCTCGTAGCCCTAACTAATGTTTAATATTTGCATGTACAACCTTCTTGTAAAGTTGTGAACACCTTATCCCATTAATTTTATGTTGTAATTTTGGTTAGCACACTCTACTTGTGTATTAAAGGTTTTAAGGATATACACATTATCTTCTTCATTTTAGACCATAATGATCATTAATATGTCAAATTTACATAAAACCTATTAATAAGTCAAAAACCAATGTTAAAATCACTGATCATAATCCCGTTTTAGGTTACAACCCTACCCAACACATTGGCATTGAATATAAAACATCTTTGTAAATTTATATCAAAAATCTTAATTAATATAAAAAAATTATAAAACTCCATTATTAAAACAATTATAATAGTTATTTATTTTTAAGTCACAACCCTAACCAACACATTTGAATGGCATATAAAATGTCATTAAAATATCTTTAAGAAAATGGGTGGAGAGGATAACATCCCAGTGTGCCAATTACTAGGTTGTTCTACTAGAAGACAAAGAGATTTGAAATCAAGACCTCTTCCTAAATAAAGTAATGTTTAACTAAGTGAGCTAGTGCCAATTGTAAGACAATAGAATAAGGACTCAACCAATTGAGTTAACCCTCAAGGTTAACTAAGTGGTTAAGACAGGACATTAACTCCCTCTCCACCTAAGTTTAATTCCTTGAAATGACATGTTAAGCATGTTGTGATGAGGTTAGAGGAATAGGTGGCCCTAGGGAGTTGCTATGTTTGTGGTCAATACGAGACATCTAAACTCTTGCTAAGTCATATATTCTTGGTATATTCGTCTTATAGGTAGATCGGATATACTCTTAGAGGTATAGTGGTAGTTGGGAGGTTTAATCCTAGGGCTAGCCTAGATCACACCAATGAGTTACCGATCCACTATGGTAAAAAAAAAAAACAAGCATCATCATTAGGAATTACCCTCGATCGAGGTGAGAGTCGAGAGGAGGGGCACAGTGGGATTCACACTGCCGCCATGCAAGTTTTTAAGGTATAGTGGGGGTGGTGGCATGGCCACCACACACAAACCTTATCATGCATAAGATGTCAAGGCAATTAAGTCATAGAAGGAGAGGGTATTTTGTGTATTTGGATTTGAATCTGTTCACACTTGTAGCAACTGGAAAACTTGTTTCCTCTACAGGCTTTTGGCAGCATAGGCATCTCTCTAGGGAAGTTCTCGGAAATGGAAGTTTCACCCAGGCTCAGGGAGTTGAAGGTGTGATGCCTCCTCTCCTTCTCAGTCCTTCCTCGTATGTTCAAATTGTCTTTCCTATGAATTCAATGCTTCCTGTGACATATATTTTTTGTATATGGTTGGGGATGGTCAGTCCAGACAAGACATTATGGACTACTGCAAAGTTTAGCCCCCTATAAATGGATGGGATGGGGTTCACCCTCTTTCCTACATATCGGGGGTCGGGAGGCCTCTTGACTGGAAGCCCCTAACTGATTTTAGTAATCCCGACTACCCAGGAGCTTGGAAACCTTGGGATATGGATACTTCCTGATTTTTTATAAAAGACAAGATAAAGCCTTACGTTTCTAACTCTACTTCCATGCAATTTATGAGAAAGGCAATTTGTGACTTGTGTATGGGTGATATTTTTTATTCTCATGAGGAATTCATGCACCATACATAAAAGAACCTTCAAGAAAATTGGGATGGGTACTTAATTCAAATCCATGAATATATTGAGGATATGTTCCTTAGAGTGAGGTTTATTTGTTTTCTTTGTGATGTTTATGTTCTTGTAGACCTTGCAGGCTCCTTATTTAAACTGACTTGGGTCTCATCCTCCTATGCATCCTCGAGATCAATTTTTTTTTGTTCGCATTACGAGACTTGTAAGTTGAAGTCCCACCTTATTGGTACATTTTAATTCTCCATACAACAATAATGAATCAAAGTTCATGTCTTGGCAAACCACACACTGAGGTCGCACTCATAATGCAAGTTGGAGGAGACTTCAAGGCTGAGGCCGTGGGAGTGGGAAATCTTGTGCTAACAGAGGTCAAGGACATGGGACCAGAACTTGATTCATATTAGAAACTTCCAGTGCATATAGAACTAATACCCACCCCCGTGCCCACTAGATAATTGATGAATGGGAAGTAAAGGTTGTTAACCAGGTCAATGACCAGCCTTGGAGGAGTTTGGAGACATGATTCTAGACTCGGGCCATACCCGTGGTTGTTGCTCTTAGTAATAACAATTTTTATTTATTTTTTGGTTGATGATGGCCTTTCTAGTGAAGGCTTTGATAATGAGTATTACAAGAATTTCAGGTCCTATAGATGAAATTCAAGAAATTCATAAGAATTTCAGTTAATTCAACACCAAATCCAACAACAAAATGCCTTCCTTGCATGCATAGAGAAACATATCCCCTTCTTGCCTCAAACTAAGTTTTCAGGCTCCAAAGCCAAACACCTGACACTAGTTAAATCTTTTGATGGTTAGCTTGGGCATTATATGAGTATGGTTATTTTTTTATTTCATTATAGTTTCGGTAAAGATTAAAGAAATATTAATAATATTCGATACCAACTAATACAAAAAACAAACTCATTGAGTTATGTACTCTATGGTATGTACAAGTATTATTACACCAGAATGTCATGACTAATCACCAACAAACTTATTTTACCAGGGCCCCTTAAGATTGTGGTAAAAACCTAGTGGGAAGAATTAAAGTGGAACTTCAAAGTTTAATTTGTTTTATTGTGACTAGGTTAGGTAGGAGGCGCCATCTGAGATCTTGAAAACAATATCAACGGATTTGACCAAACAAATATCTCTTTCACCAAGTTTCCCAATTGAGACCCTAAATTTCGTCAAGGCCTCGTTAAACCTTAGCAGTCCATTACAAACTTTTGGCCCTGTCAACATCAACTCTAATGTTCAGAGAAAGATATTGTTGTAGCAGTAGCTAAAGAGATGACCATGGCATGGAAGAAAAGGGTTTCAAGAAACAAAGAACTGATAACCAGTAACATATTTAATTTTATATATCGAGTTACCACATATGAACAATCACAATCTAAAGATTCCAAGATGGCATCAAATAGTAGTAAGGCAGGGGCTGCTTCTTTCACAGTGCTGGATCTGCCTTCCGAGGTCGAATTTAGGTATGATCCCCCATAATAAGGCCAGTAGAAAGGCGAGATAGTTCCTTCCTGTACTGGCAGCAAGAAAAAAGAAAGTGAGGCACGGAGTGAAAGCAATATCTTCAGTATGGACCAGCACCACATCCTTCATGGGTAATCGCAATATGGGTTTTTTGTCGGGTCGTCATGCTTCAAATCGATAGGTTGATCGGAATCAAGGCGGGTAGGAATGGTTGGTTCTCTCATAGGTCCTAAGGTTGGCATGTTGAGGTAGGTTCGATAGCAACGAGGTGGGGTGGTTCGGCAAAGTCAAATATTAATAATAATTGATACCGTCTAATACAAAAACCAAACTCGTGGATTTATGTACTCTATGGTATGTACAAGTATTATTACACTATAATATCATGACTAATCACCAATGGACTTATTTTACCAAGGTCCCTTAAGATTGTGGTAAAAACATAGCGGGGAGAATTAAAGTGGAACTTCAAAGTTTAATTTGTTTTACTGTGGCTAGGTTAGGTGTGATTAGGTTAGGTAGGAGGTGCCATGTAGATCTAGACAACAATATCAATGAATTTGACCGAACAACTATCTCTTTCACCAGGTTTCTTGATTGAGGCAATAAATTTCATCAAGGCATGCTTAAACCCTAACAACCCATTACAAACTTTCAAAACTGTCAGCATCGACTCTAATTTTCAGAGCATTCAGGAAAACATAGTGGTCTTGGGGCAAGAACTGTAGATTTCGGGGGTATTGACGATAGATGTTTGTTGTGATCAACCCTTCAAGTTTTCCTTCGATCAAAATTAAGTGTGCTATGAAAATCTCAAAGTAACTTTGATACATATACAAATTAAGTTTGTATTTACTTGTTCAATTTGTGTTAAAGTGTTTCCTCTTTAAAGGTCACAAGATTGGATCTAAAGGAAATTAAGGTATGTACACCTCCATATATTAAATAGTTAATGCAATGGAGGGCATCCTTTGTCTCACAAACAAGGGGGTCTCATATGTAAATTTAGAAGCTACCTGCATTATAACTTAATATTAAATACTATTCTTATTTTTTCTATTAGTATGAATGCTTCTAATATTTAATATATTGTTAAAGAGACCACCCATCGACTAATTAGTGAAGTATTTAATATTTACGGAGAGAGTTGTAAGGCTAAAATTTTGGCTACCACGGGTTAAATTCGGTGTTTGTATTATGTCAATGCAAAATTAGATTTCACAGGTCTCCAAGAATCAATCAAAATCATTTACACATACCAACCAAAGGCATTCAATAGATAGTTATATTAGTGGTTAGAAGAAGTTCATTATCAGATACATCCAAGGGTTTCCAAACTAGAGAAACAAGGGCATGTGCTTGATTTATGGGCTGACATTTGAAATATTTCTATGAGGAGAGGAGTTGGTGTGAGTCCTTATGGCAAGGGCCTGCACCTCTTCCTTTATTTCTTAAAGTAGGCTTGAAATAAGTGATTATAGATATATGATACATATAATATAAACCACTCACAACACAACAATATTGAACATTTGCATGAGACATAACTTAATTTATTTTCAATATATCTTTAATTTAAAAAAGGCAACATATGCTACCATGATGCAGTACAATGATTCACCAACATTGGGCACCAAATAAATGACTTGGACCATGGATGTTATGTACAATGACAATCATCCAATATAAACTATGATTATTAGCCACTATGACACCCCTCATTTATGGTCACTCATTGAACATGCTCATGCAATTTGAGATCACTAGACATGGTTAACATGCTTTAGTCAACACAATCTAGTATGGTGTGATGGTCTTGCCTACAATGTCATCTTTCTAGCATGCTTTACAACAACATCACTTTAGGAAAGGCATCTGACATTGCTTCTTATTTTTTCCTTTGTATATGAGAAAGAAAATAAATGTTACTTCTCCCTTATCCAAGATAATGCTCTTGATTACAAATTAAACAATGTATCATGACATTGCCTTTCTCTCTTCGTGTGAACTTGCTCAATTCGCATCTAGATACCTTGTGAGATAAAACTCAATGTATGTATTGTATTTTGGATTGTGTCAATTAGTCATTTTTTATGTCTTAATATTGTGTTAATGGCCTTCTAATGCATGGTCAGTCTTCAATTAAAATATTGACATGGAAAATCTCAATTTTGCAATTTTGGAAATCAGAGGCACAGTGCAGGGACAACGTTTATCCATCTTGGTGGAGAATGGGGCAACACAAAATTTTATTGATGCACAGTTGGTGAAGTGTATAGGCATTCATAGATTGATATATATCCAGAATAACATGGGCAAGAGAGGATGCCCATGCTTAACCTCAGTTGTCCTCTTGATTGCTGGTTCGATATGTTGAGGATATGGCTGATTGGACAAATGTTGAGGATATGGTTGATGGTTTGATATCAAATTCAAAATCCTCCCTTAATCCTTTAGCCAAAAATATGTCTCCTCAAGTATCTCAAAAGATATCATATGTAGAGTCGTAACACTTAACTTAGAATTATGGCCCACCATGATCATCTAATAATTAATTGAAATAGCACTAGACCCCAATTTAGGGATTGCGTGGATCATATGATGGGACTATGCTAGTGGGAGCCCTAAATAAATGACTTGAAACCCCCTTGATTTTCTACCTTGATGGCATTCATCTCCCAAATTTCTTGTTGGATACACAAGTCATAGAAAACATGACAAGGAAGATGAGAGGAAGTTGATAAGGACATTAAGTTGTCCTATAAAATCATAAAGTGCATACACATGGATGAACATGGAATGGGAATTAAGGTCATAAAGTAGACTAGAGAGTTAGAGAAATAGGGTGCATCAAAATATTTTTGGAGTGTCCCAAAGGGAAATATACAATTCTTGTCTCCTCTAAAATACAATATGCATTTAGTATCCAGAAGATTCTTAGAACTAGTGGTATAGTGTTTGGTCATGAATGAATATGTGGCAAATAAATTTAAATATTTCGAATTAGTGGCATAAAATAGACCACGAGGCAGAATAAAAATTTCAAGGGACATGTCAAGGATCTCCGATAAATGGGGCTAGCAGCCAAAGGCTACCTTCCAAATAATTTAAGAAGAGTAGGGCATATTTAGAGGAGGCCAACTCAAGAAACCATAAGAAATAAAAGGGGGAAGTATCTAATAAATATGGTTATAGTACACATCAAAATCCCCATCCTTGAATGAAATGGTGGTTTACATAGGGCTCATGAGAGAATATGGGATGGAGGGTAGATTGGAATGGTCAGAAAATGAGAGAAGGGTTTTATCTACTAAAGGAATATGGGATCGAGGTTATGTCTAAGTTCATGGAGGCTTTTATCTTTTTTGACAAGGATGGAGGTGGATGTATCACAAGGAAGAAGCTTGGGATAGTGTTATAGCTCCAAATCTCACCCTTGAGGTTTGTGAAGCTGCACTCATGGCCTAGGGCAACCCCTCCTGCCAGACCCGGTCCCAAATTTAAAAAAGCAGTGTTTTCTCCCTATACACGACATTGCCCTGAGCTAAATGCGTGTATACACAGGTCTGTGTATACCCAACACGCGTATATGTATAAAAACACTTAAAAAAAATAAATCTCCTTAATTTTGAGCGGAGATCACGGGTTTTACCTGTTGATCACCTGTTAGTGCCCGTGGCCCAACTGTTCCCAACGAATTCCAAACTAAAAAACTACTTAGGGAGAAGTATAAAAAGGCTTCTATGGGAAGGCCAAATGGAGGAGAGAAGAGAGAGAAAGATCGCTATGCTGAGATTTCCCTGACCAGTTCTGAAGATCCTTGTGCCTTCTGCACTTCCCCCATTCTACAGGAAACCCTTGTTTCCTTGTGTGTGTTGATGATTTCATACTACTTGAGAGATCATGTTGGGTCCCTATAATACTAGTGATTACCCCGTTACTATTGTAGTTATACCCCTTTTTTATATTGTTGTGCCCCTATTACCCCCATATTGTTATTTCTATGCCCCATAGAATCCCTCTATTGTTATTTTTGTGGCTTTATATTATTATTGTTAGGTCGGCTGGATTATATTGTGACTCCTTAGACTCCTATATATAGAAAGGAGGTTTTGTCATTTGTAATATCCAAGAATTGTTCATTTATGTAATGTAAAGGAGGTTGCCCCCTCGAAGAGGCTGAATTCTAAGTCGTTGATCTATCTTTTATATCTTTTCTTGAGCTGGTTTCATAACACAGATCATTTATGGGATTAGCAGGTTACTACAAGAGGTTCATCAAGAACTTCTCACGGATTTCCTATCCTATTACATCTTTGTAGCGAAATGGAAATAAGTTTGAATGGACAGAGGAATGTGTAGCTAGTTTTGAGCAGTTGAAGTAGTTGCTTACAAATGCACAAGTTCTAAATATTGTATATCTTAAAAAAGAGTTTGTGGAATGTATAGATGCTTGCAAGAGAGGACTTGGTAGTATAGGTAGTATGCTATGAGTGAAGGAAATTGAATGAGCACGAGCAGAACTATGTGACTCGTGAAGTTGAGTTGGTAGTGATCATTCATGCATTGAAGATGTGGAGACACTATCTTCTTTGCAGGAGGTTCATTTTGATGAGTGATCACAGTGGGTTGAGGGACTTGTTTGACCAACCTAATTTGAATTCCATGCAAGCTAGGTGGTTGGCTATGTTTAGTGAGTTTGACTTTGAAATTAGGTACATTAAGGGCAAAGAGAACAAGGTTGCAAATGCTCTTAACATAAGAGTGCAAGTAAATTACATTACAACTATGAGTTCATATGGGATAGATTTACAAGAGTGAATCTTGTAGGAAGGAAAACAGGATGAAAGGTACCAACAACTTAAGCGCATGTTACAACAACATGACACAAATGAACAAGGTGTGGATTATCATCTCACAATAGATGGTTTGGTTAGATTTAGGGACAAGATCTATATATTGGACAATACTGAGCTCAAGAAGCTTATCTTGAGGGAATTTCATGCTAAGTCACATTCATGTCACTTGGGATATCAAAATACATTGACAGCGATTAAGAAGTTTTACCATTGACCGAACTTGAAGAAAGAGGTGGTTGAGTATGTTGCGAGATGTTTGGATTGTCAATAGGTAAAAGCATAATGTAAGCATCCAGGTGGTTTATTGTAGTCAATTCTGATTCCAAAGTGGAAATGGGAGGTCATTTCCATGGAATTCATTATAGGTTTGTCGAGAATATCTAGACATCATGAGTCTATTATGGTTGTGGTTGATAGGTTGACTAAGGTAGCTCACTTCATTCCAGTGAAGTCTACGAATTTAACTAGTGAGGTGGACCAAGTCTTCATTAGGGAGATAGTGAGCTTACATGGTATTCCTAAGAACATTGTATCAGATAAAGATGCCAAGTTCACTTCCAGGTTTTGGAAGGAGTTGTTTGCAGGTTTGGGGACAAGTTCACTTTCAGTACAACTTATAATCCACAGAATGATGGACAAACATAGAGGGTCAACATGATTCTTAAGGAAATGTTGAGGATATATGTTATGCATCACCAGCGGAAGTGGGAAGAGTATATTCCACTAGTTGAGTTTGTGTATAACAATGGGTATCAAGAATCTTTGAAGATGAGTATGTTTGAGGCACTTTATGGGCAGAGTTGTAGTACTCCTATCAATTGGAGTGATCTAGTGAACATGGAATTGATTGGACCAGACGTGTTGAAAGAGATGGAACAAGAAATGCAGGTTATCAAGAATAATTTAAAGGCAGCACAAGACAGGAAGAAGAGTTATGCACATACTAGCACAGGGTATTTAAGGACTTTTAGGTTGGGAAACATGTGTACTGTTGGCATTATGATACAATTATTGTCCTTGATGGCAAGATGACAGATTATAGTGCAACAGATCAGTAACAAAGAATTGATGATCATACTACAAAGAATGAAGAAAGCTGAGTATATACGCAGGTTCACTATATACCAAGTCGCGTACAGAGGCAGGTTATACGCAGGTTCACTATGTACCAAGTCGCGGATATATGCAGGTTCGCTATATACCAAGTAG
>APFE030761159.1:0-28319 GCA_000404065.3 Pinus taeda | reverse complement strand
CTTATTTATATTGTTGTGCCCCTATTACCCCCATATTGTTATTTCTGTGCCCCATAGAATCCCTCTATTGTTATTTTTGTTGCTTTATATTATTATTGTTAGGTCGGTTGGATTATATTGTGACTCCTTAGACTCCTATATATAGAAGGTAGGTTTTGTCATTTGTATCATCCAAGAATTGTTCATTTATGTAATGTAAAGGAGGTTGCCCCCTCGAAGAGGCTAAATTATAAGCCATTGATCTATCTTTTCTATCTTTTCTTGAGTTGGTTTCATAAAATATCATGGAGTAAGTCATGGAAGGAGTTTGTTAAAGGCTTGAGACTGGACGAATCCGGGAGACGGTTCCGCTTGGAGCCTGCAAAAAGACGACTCAGGTGAAATTGTTCCTTTTTTGTACTTTCTTTGTCTATAATAAAAGAAACACATGTCTTTGTTCCTGATATAAATCTTCTTCATGTTTTGATATTCATGTTATGATTCATATGTGATTGGTTGTTTAATTGCATAACTAACTACCTTTCCTTATAATATGAAGATGGTTTCTTTATGACGTTTATTCCATATATTGTTGCACTTTCTTGAATTGTTTGTTTTGTAGGTCAAAGGAGCAAAGTAACTCCAAGAAGGCTTTGGACCCTCGGAGGCTCTTCTCGAATGTAGGGCCTCAGGTACGCTCCCTATCGTAGAGTTTGCTTATAGTAGCATTATGATTGCATGGAATGTGTGTTTCTTTGCATAGATAATCTTCAGACTGCCAAGGTATTCACCCAAGACCCTAGGGGAGTTTATCCCACAACAGAATTGGTGACTCTGCTAGGGACAACACTATGGTTGTTCCTAGTTTGGGTGTATTCAAGCCAATCAGGGCTCAGATGTCTGTTTATCTTCTGTTACTATGTAGTCAGTGCTTGAATTGTGAGCTTTGATCAGTTTTTTTCCAGACTTTTTTTTTGTTTTTCTTGGAAGCTTTTTTATATGCTAGTTTCTCTGTTTACAGAAGCGTATATATGCATCTTTCCTTAAGTGAACCTGTGTATACACGAGTTTCCTTAAGCTTTGTCGCATATACACGCATCTGTGTGCAAACACAGTCGTCTATATCTTTAATTTTCAAGATTTTTGAAATCTGTTTGTTTCTGGAAGATTGTATGCTGGGCTAATTCAGTTTGGAAAAATCACTGTTCTGTCACAGTCTTTAGTTTTACAACAAGTGTCTTGTTTCGATTTCTCTCTGATTGTGAAAAGGCTGGTCTTGTTCATTTTCTTGCAACCGTCATTTATTTTTTTCTTGCTTAAGCACACAAGGTTTCTTGCGAAGATTCTTGGTTGCTCTGTGTATTCAGGGCAGAAAGATTGATTTCAATCTTTGTGTTGAGTTTTGTTTTAATGACTTTTTGGTTTGCATGTTTGAACTAGTTTTATGACCATCTGTGTTTCTTGCTTTTTGAAAGTCGTTTGTTCACGCTTTCTTGAAAGTTGTCTTTTCAATCTTGTGGTTTCCTTTGCCAAGCTCATCTCGCTACTTGTTGATTGTTAAAAGCATTTCAAAGCACCCTTTTTTGTAGAGTTCCCACTTGTTTTGTGTCGTAAGCTTGCAAAGTGCTTCATTGCCTATTTTTCAGTCATCAAGTTTCAGTCTTGTTAGAGCATGTTTGAAAAGTCATTTTAAGTTGCTTTTGAAGGAAATTTCTTGAAACTTTGTTTTGCTTTCTTGAACTTTGTTTTGATTGAGTTTTCCTTTTTGTTGAGTGAAAGTGCCTATTTGTTTGTCTTTATCTTGCTTTTAGTGATTAGATGAAATAATCAACAAAAACTCATATTCCATCTAAACATTTAAGTGGCAAATCTAAAATCGATAAACAAGCAACTTTCATCTTTTGATTTAAGAGTAGTTTTGAATCTTGCATCGGCATGTATTTATTGCATTAGGATTAGTTTGTGCATCTTTTTAGGCATTTATAGTTTTGTTAGCTTTTGTGAGTGAGAAGTTTGAAAAGAAAAAAAATCGTACTTTTATTTGAAGTTCTTCTGAACCCTATAGAAATTTCTTTTCATCGAAAACAAAAAACAAGTGCACGTGCATGTAGTTTGGTTTTATTAATTTCTTTTGCACCATAACACCACCAGTTTCACTTTTGCTATCCCTTGACTTAAGTAACAACCCATTAAAATCAAGCGCTAATTTAAAATATACTAGAACTTTATATTTGTTAGTTAGATACATCAACAAGTTTTAGGATATTTTAGGGCCTTGGATTAGGTGTGTGGAGAGTTAACTCTCCAAGGCCATTTTAAACTGTCAAACATAGGAGTCTGAATAGTGAGTGAAAATCCAATAGCATTAGGAAGACCAGGAAAGCTCCAGATCTGGGAGTTAAGCACGAGGGTCTGTAAAGACAGGGAAGAGAGATACCCCCTCTCCTACTTGTCCAAACTTAATTCACGACTGTTCCGCTTGGCTCCTGATACGATTTGGTAACCTTAGTTGCTACTCCTAGGGATCACATAGGTGGCTGTGGAGGGGAATCCTGTGGCACCTGAGGTCAACTTTGTATTACTCTAAACGGTACTACTGGAGGGCACCCTTGCGAAGCTTGGGGGCTACAGTGGCGCAGGTTGTTGTTAGGAGGTCAACATAACTTCCTCTATTACCTTCGCTGATAGGACTGGGTCGTCATTATGCTAGACTATCTTCGGAAGGCCCCTTACTTCACTTTCTCATATTTTGGTGTCCGGTCCTAATCACCTGGAGCGGAAATACTTGGAAGTTGTTTGACTAGCTAATATCTTTAGGGACTTTATAGTGTGTGCTCTGTGCTCCTAGTTGGCCTAGCTTTCAATTTTTTGAGTATTTAGTTAGATCTTAACAAAAAATTCAAAGTGGCTAACTGATCGCCTAGATGGTCTCGAAGACTTCATGGTCTTTCACCACCAAGTTCAGAGCCTTCACCTAGAAGGCGTAGAGGTAATACTGCCGGTTGATTTTGTCACGTGGCAGCTGACGCATCGGGGATTGATCCTCCCCTTGGGGTCATCAGTGCTCAAGATAGACTTGGTACTTCCACAGGACAAGACAGAAGTACTCCTGTACTTTCTCGAGTTCTCTTTCGAACGCAAGATAACGTAGAGGTAGAAGAACTCTCAGAGTCATTAGCGATTCCGAATTCTCCCCTACCTCCTAGTCATCCAGAAGTGTTACAATACGTTGGGTCTCCAACGCATCAACCATCAAGTCCAGGTTACATAACGCACTTATCATCGATGACCACTACTAGAAGCATGGCTTCTATTACAGGTGCTACAACTGTGCAGATTCCAATATCTGTACAAGGGGGAGGAACTATTTCCATCCCCTCCGCTTCCTTGTTCGGGTCTTTTGCTAGCACGTCTTTAGTTGGGACTACCTCCATTCCTTCTACGAGGGGAAACTCCCAAACCAACGCTTTTAGTTCTGTATTTTTCCCATCTGGCACCTATTCACAGGGTATTCTGTCAATTCTGTTTAGTGCCGCCACATCCATGATGGGTGGATCAGCTTCATTCTAGGGTTTTCCTTTTGGAAGTGATCATATACCACATTCCAACCCGACAATTGGATCTATGCCTTTCTCTTCTTTAGAAAAGGTATCAATCCTTTTCAAGGTTGGGCTAACCTTGCGGTTAGTAGTATGGGAACTGGCAATTCATTTCTCGGCCAACAAGGGAATAGGCCGTACTCCACGATTAGTTCATTCTGATGTATTCCTCCCCTAGCCTCTACTTGGGATCCTTATCAGGGGTTGTCTGCTCCTTATAATCCTTTAGGAGGAAGCTTCACCGGCTATGGAGGTTTTGCGCCCGGAGTTGGTCAAACTCCGAGATATGCTGGATCACAAGGCATGCCTTTTGGATTAGCTGGTTCTATAGGTTACCTCGAGCAGCCTAGTGCCTTCCAAAATCCAGGCCCATCTTTTCAGAACCTTGTGAGTTCTGCCCAGTCTAGGTGGAACCCCCAAGGTCCTCCTAGGCTTCCGTTTCTGGAAAATTTGAACATGCTAGACCTCACAAAGTTAACAAACGATCCAATCAAATATAAACCAGCCTGGCCTATGGTCCGAGCCAAACTTCCTTTGGACATTCCAAAATTCGAAGGGAAGAGCGGTGAGGACCCGGGCGACCGTGTGACCACATTCTATTTGTGGTGCTCATCGAACTCCCTTATTGATGATTCAGTTAGGTTAAGACTTTTTCAGCACACCTTGACTGGTAATGCGGCCAAATGGTATATAGAGTTGCCAGGGGGCAGCTTTACAACTTTTTCCAACTTAGCTAATATTTTCTTAAATCATTTCCAGTTGCCTGTCCATTATGATGCCAGAACAGAACTTCTGGCCAATTTTCGTCAGGACACGGCAACTCACATTTCTGACATATTCACGAATGGAGACGGAGAAAGAGGCTCATAAAAGCCGAAATTCCTCCGGAGTACCGTCTCGAATGGTTTTTTAAATCTTTACAACCTGAGATCTCTAAGGATGTCTCGATGTCCAGAGTTTACTCCGACGAGCAAGCCATTTTTAGGGCGCAGCAATTAGAATTGATCTACTCTTAGTCTGGGATCCTACAAAAATACTTGCCAGAAACTCCTGGGTCAAAGGTTGACATAGCCAAGTCGAAGTTAGGTCCCCATGGGGATGGTATTGTTGGATCGGTAGACACAAATGCGGTGAATGTATTGAGCCAATTGCAGTAGTTGTCATTACAAATTACTTCAAACAACCAACTCACATCGTCTACTACTTCATCTTCCCAACCCTCTTCAATTAATGTCGTCCAATCTGATAACCCCAAAGGAATAAAAACTCCAATGGGAAAAGGAAAGGACAAGGTAAGAAAAAGAATCAGGATGGGAAGGCTGACACAAATAAATCTGGAAATAATGTTGGTGGGGGTAGAAATGAGTCTAAAATGAAAGTCAAGTTTCCATGCAAGTTGTGTAGTGGAGACCATTTAACTCATCTCTGCCCGAAGATTCAGGACACTCAGCACTTGTTAGGGCAGCAAGGGGCTTCTAGTTCTCAAGCTTTGTTAACTAACCTTTTTCCCCAAGGACAGCAATTGCTTGCTGGCGTGAGTTCAAATCCTGGTACCTCCTCAAGGGGTAGCCAGGAAGGGGAAAAATCATCGAATGTTTTCATGATGGGTTCTAATGTACATGTGGCTACTCAGTCATGTGATTACGGTGAAGCCGAAACTTCCAAGGATAAAACTGCTCCTGGAAATACTGACCTTCATATTGAGCGAACCCCTGTTGAGACTATACCACGGATACCGAAAGGTTCCGCTAAATGGGCGACTATCAATCCTAACGCTAGGGCTACCCATAATTATTCCATTGTGCAGGATCTGGCACAAAGTCCATGCACCATGTCCACTTTAGAGGTTCTCCAGTTGTGTCCGGCTCAGCGAAGTGCTTTACTCTTGGTAATTGCGGTAGTTGATCCAACCAATTCTTTAGTGCTCACTTTTGACATGTTAAATGTCAAAAAGCGACTCCCTCATCACATGGATTTCCAGATAAAGTCTACATACCGAAATATTAAGATTTTTTCCACCGTTATTGATGAGGTAGCTTCCACATGTGTCATGTCGATGTCTTGCTGGAAGGCCATTAGATCTCCTTCGGTTGTTCCTTCACCTACCCTTCTGACTGCGTTTGATGGGCATTCTCACAAGCCGCATGGGATTATCCCGGCCTTTCCTATATGTGTTGGAGGAAAGGTCGTCAATGCTGAAGTAGAGGTCATATATGCTAACCTAGACTATAATCTCCTCTTAGGAAGGAATTGGGTATACGAGATGGATGCCATCATTTCGACTCTATTTCGTGTCATCTACTTTCCTCATGAAGGGAAAATCATTAAGGTTGATCAATTGGATTATTTTCCAGTTGATCCTCAAGCAACTTCTGACTCTACTATCCCCTTAGCGGATAACCCTTGCCCGCCTACTGAGATTCTAGGAGTTGGGATGTATTCCTCATTGATGGGTAACTTTGAGTTTCCCTCTCCTATCGCTCGAATCAATGTCGTTTCATCATCCAAGGAGTCTCCTCGCGAAGGGTTCTTCCGAACTCATTATTTTTCAGACCCTTGGACCTTGCCTTCACCTACGACCACATTAGCTGAAGGACAAGTAAATGGAATGACATCCTCTATGTCTGTGGCTGAGCTTAGATATCAGTCTATCATTAACTCCGCAGACAACCACTTTTCTCCTTCTTCTGAGGAGGAGTTTGAGGGTTATGTGGCCCCGGCTTGGGCCTTTGATTCCACCTCCACCTTGGACTGCTTAGATACCGTTTTACCTCCTGAAGAAGTAATCCTCGAAGTGATGATGGGTGAAGATCGACCTTGGGAAGACTTACACCATCGTTCATATTTTCTTCCTCCATTGTTGGAAGTGGAAGCTAGGTTCTCCAAGCTATTCACTAGTGATGTTTGTAAGATATCGAATCCTTTGGCTCGAGCACACTTTCGTGTCGAAGGTAATATGTCGGTGATCTCAAAAACGATGTCTATAAACATCTCTAGGGACCCTAACGTGATTGAGAATCTCTTCATTGGAATCGAATGTTCCCCTGAAGAAGTGTAAATTTACACTGACCTTTTCAAGGAATTTAGAGATGTATTTGCTTGGTCTTACGAGGAAATGCCTGGCATTGATCCTTCTATAGTTCATCATGAGATCAAGATGTATGAAAATGCTAAGCTGGTTCGCCAAAGACTTCGAACGGTTAATCCTAGGAAAGTGGCAGCCATTAAAGCTGAAGTAGAGAAGCTGCTCAAGGTGGGTTTTATATACCCTGTTCCTCTTACCGATTGGGTTTCTAATCCAGTCCCTGTAGATAAAAAGAAAGGAACAATTCGAGTATGCATTGACTTTAGGGACTTAAACAAAGCTTGTCCAAAAGATAATTACCCCACACCATTCATTGATCACATTATTGACGAGTGTGCAGGTAATGAGATTTTCTCCTTCATGGACAGTTTTTCTGGTTATAATCAAATTTCTATCCGTCCTGAAGATCAACATAGGATGGCTTTTATATGTCCCTGGGGTACCTTTGCATACATAAAGATGCCGTTTGGTCTCAAAAATGCTGGAGCCACTTTCCAGCAGGCCATGTCATATGCTTTCCACGACATCGAACATATCATCGAAGCATACTTGGACGATCTCGCTGCTTGTTCTAAAAAAAGAACTGATCATCCCAGTCACCTTCGAATGGTTTTTGAGAGATGTCGTTTTAAAAAATCCAGTTGAACCCGAACAAGTGCATTTTCACGGTTACGTCCGGTCGGTTGTTAGGGTTCATCGTGTCGAATGGAGGGATTAGAGTTGATCCCTTCAAGGTAGAGGCGATAGTCTAGTTGCCTCCACCGTCCTCCATTCGACAACTTCAAAGTCTTCAAGGGAAGGCTAATTTCTTAAGAAGGTTTATAGCAAACTATGCCAAGATCACTAAAGGGTTTATGCGTTTGCTCTGCAAAGGGGTTCCATTCATGTGGGATGACTTTTCGTAGCGGTCTTTTGACGCTTTGAAAAAAGCATTAGTCTCTAGCCCACTTTTGAGTCCACCGGATTATGGTAGGGACTTCCTTTTATATCTCGCTATAGCAGAATCAACCATTGGTATGGTTCTCGTTCAGGAAGACGATGCTCTCACAGAGCATGTGATTTATTACTTGAGGCAAGGCTTGAAAGGTTCTGAACTTCGCTATTCTCTAGTTGAGAAGTTGGCCTTGGTAGTTGTCCATGCTATCCAGTGGCTCCATCATTATATCCTGCTACGCAAAACTTTTGTCTTGGAAGGAGTCAATCTATTTCAGTTTGTCCTCAGTAGGTGAGTGATTGGGGGAAAATATAATCGATGGATTGTCATTCTACAAGAATTTGGTCTCGAGTTCTTGTCCGCTAAGTCCAATAAATCTATGGTTTTTGTCGAGCTAATTTCCGAGATGCCTTGTGGAGAGGATACTGTTTATGAGGAAAGTTTTTCCGACGAACATTTATTGCTCATGTCTTCACTTGACCCTTGGTATGGAGATATCATTGTTTATCTCCAGACTTTGAAGTTTCCCTCTGCTTTCTCTAAGGATGAACGTCGCAAATTATGTCACCTCGCTAAAAATTACGTAATCATTAGTGATACATTATATCGTCGAGGGGTTGATTCAATCCTTCGATGTTGTTTAACCATAAAGGAGGCAGAGTCTGTGCAAAATGATTGCCACAGTGGAGCTTGTGGTGGTCATCTATCAGGGCTTGCTACAACTCAGCGTATCTTGCGTGTTAACTATTTTTGGCCTTCGCTCTTCAAAGATTGTATTGAAGCGGTCAAACGCTATCACCCATGCGAAGTTTATACACAGAAGATGCACACACATCCAGCTCCTCTTTTTCCTGTTGTCACTGTCGGTCCCTTTACTAAGTGGGGTATTGATTTTACGACTTGTCATCCGCCTTCAGCAGTGAATCACAAGTATATTATCGTGGCTGTCGACTACTTCACGAAGTGGGCCAAGGCCATGCCCACATATAAAAACGATAGTGAGATAGTGACATTGTTCCTTTTTATTCAGATTATCTCAAGGTTCGATATCCCAAGAGAGATTGTCACTGACCATGGCAGTCATTTCCAGAATCAACTAATGTCCGAATTGGCTCTCAAGCTAGGTTTCTGGTAGGAACATTCATCTCCTTATTATCCTCAGGGCAATGGACAGGTCGAGGCAGTAAACAAAACTCTTAAGACGATCCTGCAAAGGACAATTGATAAAAATCGATCCAATTGGCATCTTATGTTGTATCCAACTCTATGGGCATACCGAACCTCCGTCAAGACTGCTACATGTTTTACACCTTTTTAGTTAGTTTATGGGTTGGAATCTATCTTTCCTCTCGAATGTGAAATTCCATCCCTTAAGTTAGCTATTGAGCTCCTTCCAGAGACCTCTCGTCTCGAAGAGTGCCTCCTTCACTTGGAGCATCTCGATGAGCAGCATCGAGATGCAGCCACAGTAAATGAGGCCCATAAGAAAAGGGTTAAAACCCAGTATGATAAAGTTGTCCGTCCTTGGATCTTTTCTGAAGGTGACCTTGTCTTGGTCTATGACCAAGATAAGGACACCCTGGGGGCAGGAAAATTCAAACCTATGTGGTATGGTCCCTTCATAATTAAACGAGTTTTAACAAAAGGCTCATATGAGTTAATCAATTTCGAAGGAAACAAATTGGCGGAACCCCGAAACAGGCTCTACGTTAAGAAGTACTTTGCTTAAGTAGTAGCTAGGCAATGGCTTCTTTGTACATTATGTATATTTGTTCTTATTTTGTCGAGAATTTGTGATATCAACACTTTTTGGGTTGCTTTGGCAGGTGTTGATGGATGACTTGGTTTATTTTGGATTCGCCAATGGTGCTAGTCAGCACACTCAGATTCTCGCTTCCGCAGCTTAGGTACTATATTATCCAACTCGTCAATTGATGGTATCAAGGGGAGTATACATCGGTCCCGCTTCAAACAATATGGCTGAGTACACTACCGTCATTAATTTGCTATCTAAGGCAATTTCTCACGAAATCGACTCGTTGGTAGTTTATCTTGATTCACAATTGATAGTGTCACAATTAAATAACATTTATCGGGTAAGGGATCCATGTTTATATCGCCAACATTTAAGAGTGAGGTTGTTGCAAAGATAATTTACTTATATTAATTATTTGCATATTCCAAGATCTCATAATTGGTTAGCTCATTTTATCGCTAATCAAGCATTAGACTGGCACATCAATCATTCATCACAATAAATTAAGCATCAAAAAGTCAGACTATATATATAATATATATATATATAAATATATATATATATCATAAAGCGTCTCCAGTGTACATAAGTCTATTCAAAAAATATACAAAATTGGGACTCAAATGCCCATAATCATGTCCACTACGTCTAATTCCCTGGCTCAGGATGAGCGGCTAAATAGGCAACTACTGCATTGGCTACACGCCTAAAAGTGCAGACCTAGCCACGTGGCATGCCAACCACATGACGTTGCATCTCTATAGGAAGGTCCTCTACCACTGCCATCAATACTCGGTGGGTCAGCCTCACCAAATGCCGCTGAACTGCCTCTTCGGCCCCTTGGCCGCGACGCTTGTGCCGTGGGAACTCATCTGGTTGTACAGGCCCAATATCTGGAACATGATCATTATATTAGTCATTTGAATCCTATCAAAAATATTTTCAAAGTTCATTATTATATTTGAAAAAAAAAATCATAAAATCAAAAATCATTTACCAATGTCACCCTATGCTACGGTCGGTGGTAATGCTAGATTGGGATCTCCTCGGAAATCCAACCCGGCATAGGGGTAGTCATCAATGGTGATGATCTGCTGATCCCACCAGGAAAAGAAGTCGCCATCGAAAGCAGTCTGTGGGACCTCCCCACCTCCCAGATGTTTCATCAAGTCAGCCCACCTACCCATTCGAGGATCTCGCGGGGCGCTGATTGAAACCGGAACTCTGGGACGAAGTGCAGGGACTCTCTCGAAGAAGAAAGAGCAGAAAATAGTCCTAGAACCGAAGTTTTTTGTCTGTCCTCTCTTGATAGAAGTGAGTTGGTTTTTCATGCTAGCCAAAAGAGGAGTACACCAATCAAACACTGTGGTGAGACAGTCAACCGCCACACTCATGTTGAGCCGTGATGCGTGATGCAGAGAAGCGGATCCGTTCACTCGAGCTATGATGAACAGGATTATCCTTAGCGGTAGACTCGCCACATGTGTGATGGAAATCTGACTTCCGACTTTCTTCGGATGTCCGAGGCAATATATCTATATGTAGTCCTCTATGGAGAGGCTGCTTCGTGTTCTCCCCAGGGAATGTATTACCTCTCCCCTTCGGGAAAGGCCTGTAATTAAATAGATATCTTCCACTTCTATCCTGAGTGGCATCTGATCGATCATAAAAGCATCCTCCTCGATGTTCCAGTAATCAAGAAGCATCTCGAGCAAATGTGTGTTTTCTTTCATATTTGGTAATTTGAAGAACTTAAGAAAACCGCATCCCCGTAATGCATCCAGAGCTTCAGGACTGTTCATAACTTCTTCATCTACTGCAGTATGCTCTCTTTCTCGCCAGGTGATTGTCATCTTGAGGGAAAAATCATTTTCAACCGTTAGTTTTTATGTTTGAAATCTCCGCGGCGTATACACGGTTCCCCTTTACACACAGTCGTGTGTAGGGCCCGCATGTACGCGGGTTGCATATTACCAACCTGCGTATATGCTGTGGAGAAAATTTTGGCAAAAACCTTAACGGTGAAACATTAATTAAAACTTATAAAAATAATCACAATCAATTAAAAGTTAAGAATGAGGGTTACCTGGAGATTTTGGAAGAATTTGAATGGTTGAATTTGGCGTATGGGAAGTTAGCTCCTTTTGCTCCAATTCTTTTCTCTCAAACTCAAATGGTGAAAATGGTGAGTCCAAAAACCTTTTTATAAGCTTTGAAAATGTCAAATTTTTTCAAAACTTGACTTTGTTTGGTATCATGTAACTTTTAACTTGGGAGCTTCGAATGTCGAGAATGGTTTGATTTTCAGGACATTTTGGATGTTCTCGACAGTTTCAAGATGGTTCCATGAGTGTTGACCCATCATGGAAGGTATCGTTTTCTCACTGGCATATAGGTTAGGGAAGCCATTTTTTCCGTTGCATCATGGATACTAGCCTCCATCTGTCGATCCACTTGCCATAGGGTCGATCCCATCGTGTTATGGTTCACAAACCATCTTCACTCGCCGATTCTTTAAATCATGACACGATGGTAGAGCCATCCTTTACATGGGCATCCTAGTTAGCACCTCACTGAAATTTGTTGCCCATGCTTCTCCGATTTGAGTAGGCTCGGGAATCCTCTATAGTCCCGCCATGACTTATATGATGAAGACTCATTCCTCTTTGCTTCTTCGTTCCATTCTGGCCTTATACCCTAGAGGATCCTTTGCGTTGAGTTGTACTACTGCATTGCATTTTGACTATCTGCACCTTTTGGCCTTAAGTCGATTTCACTTGGACTCGTGTTTAAGCCAAATTTTGACCATGACGACTGCGAAATCAAACTTGCATACCTTTGACCTCTGCAGCTTGACACACCTTGACCCATGGAAGGAACACACCTTTGAGTGTCTCTGACCAGTTTTCACCTCCCTGCATTGAGCATAGGAATGTTCCAATCCCAGGAACTAGATCATCTACTTTGTTGACACTTGTTCTTTCCACTGTACTATAACATTCTTTTATTCTTTTTCCAGCTTTAAAGAAAAAGACCAAAAAAATTATATATTCCAAAAAAAGAGTGGGAACAGGACAGTATTTCCATTTATTGTTGGCAGCTAGAGTCAGTCGTGTTTCCCTTGAACAAAGCACTCGAAACGAAGTCTCCTCCACTTGGGTGGGATTTAGTTTGACTTAGGTATTCCTTAACCTTGTTATTGAGTCAGTTCTCCCCCGATTGGTTATCTCTTCCAATCATATGGAGGGTTCGTTGCGCCTCCTCCGCAATGAGCTTATATAGAGTCATCTTATGCTGCCACATAGTCACATTGAGTCATGCTTTTGTTCAAGGGAATTTAGCCTGACTCAGCCTCTTTGCGGTGTCTCTTGACTTACTTTTCAGTCGGCCATCCCAGGTTGTCAGTACTATGTCTATCATCACATCAGTTCTATTGGTCCTTTACTCGTGCTGGTTTGAGAAGGTCTGCATTGACTTCTTGCTGGCGGGTCTTGTCCCTATCAGCGATGACATCTTGCTCTTAGGACATGCCTAGAGCTACACCCTGGCCCTATTTTCATTATTGATTGGTCACCTTGTGCTCAGCATCGATCAGTATCATGGGTCTTTGACTGAGTGGTTTCCCTTGTGTTCGACATCAGCTTACATTATCACACATTGGGATTCATGCAATACCTTGGTTTCCATTTGACCCTATTGGTGGATACCTTGCCTCTGGGTCAACTTTCATTATTGATTGGTTCAGAGGGTTTTTTCCATGTGCTAGCCACATCTTGTGTACGCCGGAAACATACTTTGGTTGGGTTACTACATCTTTTTCGTCTGATTCCTTCCACATTATTGGCCTACTGGTTACACTCGCACTAGATTGATGGAGGATGCCTTAATGCCTTCCTTCTAGTGGATCTTTCCCTATCGACTTCGACTTATTGCTCTGGGGCAAAGATCTAGAGTTCATTTCTCAGTACCTTGGGGTTTGCAGTCATTAGTGGCAGATCCTTTGCTATCGATAGTGGGAAACCATCATTGTCTCCTGATTGATATATTCTTACAGGTGTTTGATTCCAGCTCATTTATTCACACTTGTTGGATTGTACTGGGTACCTTGACGCTCATTATCATTATCGGTGAGTTGTCTCGCGTTTGTTAACGGTATACATCAATGACCGATAATCAAACGATTTCTCACATGGTCGACTTCAGATCATTTATTCCCATGCTGTAGAAATGTACCACGGTGGTCGTGAAGACCTCAGGTCGTATCAGCATTCGTTGGTTCACTTGACAGTTGCTCCTGTTGCTGCTAGTAGATACCACTTCACCTTATATGTTGCAGTCATTCATGACGACATTTTATATGCTAGCACCTGAGTTTCCAGTGTAGTACCATCTTATTCCATCATGTTCATTTGGTATTTTTTGGGATCAATCTTTGATATCAGTGATCCGCTTCATCTTTTAGCATCATTGACATTCTTATATGTGACTTTCAGACATGTACTTGTTCGATCATTATCAGATGATCCATTATGTATTTTCCAGTCATTTATACTTGTATACTTGGTGGATCCACTTGTACTTGATATGCGGACATGCTGTATTTTCTCTGAGCATGGGTATGCCCGTCTCAGATAGTGTTTCTTTCTGATCTCCTTTTGTGGCTTGGCAGGTTGAATTCTGGTGTAGTCCTTCTCAATCTTCGACAGATATCCTTTCCACGAACTTTCTTAATATATTTCAGCCATCATGTACCCCTTTTGACCTCATATATTAGGTGGCATCTGTTATAGCTCCAAATCTCACTCTTGAGGTTTGTGAAGCTTCACTCATGGCCTAGGGCAACCCCTCCTGCCGGACTTGGTCCCAAATGTAAAAAAGCAGTGTTTTTTCCCTATACATAACATTGCCCTGAGCTAAACGCGTGTATACGCGGGTCTGTGTATAACCAACCCGCGTATATGTATAAAAACACTTAAAAAAAATAAATCTCCTTAATTTCAGGCGGAGCTCATGGGTTTTACCTGTTGATCACCTATTAGTGCCTGTGGCCCAACTATTCCCAACGAATTCCCAACTAAAAAGCTACTTTGGGAGAAGTATAAAAAGGCTTCTACGGGAAGGCCAAAGGGACGAGAGAAGAGAGAGAAAGATCGCTATGCCAAGATTTCCCTGACCAGGTCTGAAGATCCTTATGCCTTCTGCACTTCCCCCATTCTACAGGAAACCCTTGTTTCCTTGTGTGTGTTGATGATTTCATACTACTTGAGAGATCGTGGAGTAAGTCATGGAAGGAGCTTGTTAAAGGCTTGAGACTGGATGAATCCGAGAGACGGTTCCGCTTGGAGCCTACAAAAGGATGACTCAGGTGAAATTGTTCCTTTTCTATACTTTCTTTGTCTATAATAAAAGAAACACATGTCTTTGTTCCTGATATAAATATTCTTCATGTTTTGATATTCATGTTATGATTCATATGTGATCAGTTGTTTAATTGCATAACTAACTACCTTTCCTTATAATAAGAAGATCGTTTCTTTATGACGTTTAGTCCATATACTGCTGCACTTTCTTGAATTGTTTGTTTTGTAGGTGAAAGGAGCAAAGGAACTTCAAGAAGGGTTTGGACCCTGGGAGGCTCTTCTCGAACGTAGGACCTCAGGTACGCCCCCTATCGTAGAGTTTGCTTATAGTAGCATTATGATTGCATGGAATGTGTGTTTCTTTGCATAGATAATCTTCAGTCTGCTAGGGTATTCACCCAAGACCCTAGGGGAGTTTATCCCACAACAGATAGTAATGCATTATTTGGGTCGAAACCCCAATGTATATGGGAAGTGGTCCAAATGTTTTATATTCAATAATCGAGTCCTGAATACAATCAACCACAAAAGAGTATCTTTAATCTGCCTGTAAATGAAACATATTAAATACACCATTTCAAATTGATTTTGCTAAGGAGAATCAAAGAAATAGATGAGCCTAGTCATCTATCGCCTCCATATAGAGTAAACAACAAACATGCCCACTCTGTCCTTTATGCCACATTATCCCATGCCAAGATGAAGCCAGAAATATACATTTTTTGATATTCTTAGGCAGAGAAAAAATATGAAGCTAATATACAGAGATGCTATGAACGACTGCTCGAGCTAGAGTCAACTTGCTCCTAGGGAGAGCCACTTGTGTGCCCATGATCTTATAGTGGATTTTCTCTATAAGTCAACTCCAATCCTTAATTCCATAACAATTAGGTTGGATAATAAATCTAAGATATTTAAAATCTGCATCCAATGCAGTGGAGATAACACTAAAAATATGATAAACCTCCTGTACCAATGCATCATCTGGGTAAGAAGAAATCATATGAGATTTATTATTATTCATAAGGAGTCCACAAAGAAATCAAATGAGGTCAATATACCAAATAGTAACACATCATCAAAAAATATCAAATGAGTAACTATGACTTGTCTGTCGACACATCTGCAACCAAAATTATATTTAATTCGTCTACCTTCACACCTGCAACCAAAATTACTGCCCTTGTGGATTTTGTGACTAATTTTTCCACAATCCAATCTTTTATCCTCAATGTCTTCTTCTCACAAAAGTTGTCATAGATACTTTGAGGTAGGCATATTGTCTACTAACAAATATTCTATAATTTGCCTCCACCATCCTTGTAGAAATTATGGTGTAGAGTTGAAATTACTTATGAAGTTTTAATCAAAATCACAAGACACAAACCTACTCTAATACTCTCTGGAAGTTAATTCATAATTTAGAACTAAAATTTCATACATGCAATAAGAAATAACACACATGCACACATAATTTTTCCTGGGGAAAGAAATAAGCTAAAAAACCCAAACTTTGCTTACATTAATATGATGAATAGAAATGTATTGCAATTTATTTTCTTAACTGAGCACAACCTGCAAGTGAATAACCTATCTCTCTACTCACTGAGAAGCTCTAACCCACACTTAGTAAATTTCTATCTCTGTTTGAGCCCATATTTCCTTGCGCAATTCCTTGAGAAATTAGGCCCCTATTATTTAGGAATTTTTACAAAATGGATTGTGAAATTACCAAGGTTGATCATCTGATTGCATGCAATACCTATACACTCAAGGCTAGTATACAATTGATGTCACACTACCTTGGAATCTCCACCACATTTGGGGAACTGGAATTCTCCATGCACTAGCTATTTTGGGTTGATTGATGAGTTAACTGGATGATCAATGATTTTGACTAAAGTCCCACTGCACAATTGGCCTTCCACTAGTATGGGCTCTCAAATATTCCGTGACAATTGCATATTCTTGGGGCTTGGTTTTCAAGACAAAGTCCAACGTTCACTCTAAACTAACTATGATCATCAGTATCCACATGGTGAACGCTAGTAGCCAATGAGTAAACCAACAACACTAGAATTTGAAAAGGAATAGGTCAAAATGAAAATTAAGTATGTTAACGCAAGAGTTCAATAAGAACTCAAGTTTTGTTACTCGTGCCTACTAGGGAGATATTTCCATTAAAGGAAATCATAACACAAGAAACAATACAACAAAGTATAAGTGATCTGAATGATGATGTTACCAAATATGTAAGTGAAGGACTAGGAAATTTATGGTGATCACGGGAATGATAGATCTCAAACACAACATGATGATGTTGTTGGAGAAGGACATATCATTGTGGAGGGATGGATTTAGTTTCTAAAAGGGTATCAAATCAATCTACCCAGTTGGTTGGGTTTTTTTATCTCAGATACAGTGAGATTGGTTAAATTCAGCTTATCAGGTTCATGACGGTAGGAGAGGGAGGCGAAATAGAGATGGGAAGCTTAACAATCCTCCACAAGTAAAATATATGCTTGCATGTAAAGGTAAAGGGAATGCTAGCGGGGTAATTTTATTCAAAGAAAGGGTGAATTATGCTTCCCTAAATTCACATCATGACACTGTGTTTAAGATTCACCATTCTGAAGCTGTGAGAAGACTAGAGTGTAACCACAAGAGAGAAGCTAAACATATTGTGGGTTGTGAAGAGGGCCAAGAAGGAACATTATGATTCTTCCTATTTTAGATTGAAGACACAATATTTAAGAGTGTTTATAAGGTAGCAGTAAATATGAGATGTATTGTTAAGCATATGCTGGCAGGAGTGTTGTTCAACTGCCACAATCGAAAAAATGATCTAATGGATAAAATGAATGTCTCCTCATAAATAATTTCAATGTTGAGGAGCAACTTGGGAGGGGTAGCTGAAGGTTCCGTAAGCTAGGTCAAGTGCTTACAATGGATTAAAGATCAAATTCTGCTACAAAGTCTCACAAGGAATATGATTATGCAATAAATGCACCTGAAAAATTGGAAGTCAAAGTGTAGGACTCATTATAGAGAAGTGGTTCAAACAATCACCACTAAGTTTTGAATGAGATCTAAAATTTGACTTTCTCAAAATTGAATGAAGTTGGAACCACTCTGAAACAACCTAAAACAATTAATGTTAATATTAAAAATTTAAGTAAAAGTTGACATTATCCTTATCTTTCCTTTTCAAAAAGGAAAGATAAGGAGAATGTCAACTTTTACTTTAACTTTAAAAATTAAATATTACTATTGATTACTAGGGTTAGATTTTGTAGGGCCCTCAGTTATTTTTCCTTTTAAGTATTTTTTATTAAAAAAAATTATTTGGAGGTCATTAGCTATGTTGCACCACATTCTTTAGAATTGGTCAGTTTATTAGAGAACTAGTGAATTTGGTGTTTTAAGGTCAGTTCAATACAAGACCAACCTTAACCAATCTAAACCACCAAACTAGACTAGTACAACTCTAAAACCATTGGGACCAAGCAATTCCACTAGTTCTAGGCTAGTTCCATTAAGAGTGTGCCCTTCTCATCTTCCTGTCAAATCGTTTTGTTGGATCCTTTCGTGAATGGTGATTCAGAGAGTGCCATAAACTGTTGGATTATTGTGAGCACCTAAGATTATAAGTAGTTAAGCCTTGGAAAACTAAATTTTGTAGGGACTGAGTACAAACATCCCAAAACATATTTAGTGAGGACGTGGATGCAAGGAACTATTACATACCTCCCAAGATAATTAGTGAAGACGTGCATGACAAAAAAGCATCAGAAAAAATTATCCACCCTCAAAATCCCTGCCTAAAACATTCAAGTGTGGTGCAAAACAAATTGCTGGTAGGCTATTAATGATACCAATAATCATTCCCTCTCCAATTTCACAATAAGCTCCTATTCAAGCTACCTCCTCCACTATGGTTATAGCAAGTTCTTGCAACTTTGTGAGCTACAAGAAATTAAAAATGCTTTCAAATCTTCACCAACCTTAGGGAACTTGACTTCTCTTCATGCCCCAACTATTTTGGGTTGATTTATTAGTTAAATTGATGATCACTGAGTTTGACCAAAGTTCCACTGCTTAGATGACCTTCCACTAGTTCCTCGAAAAGTTAGAACTAGTTTAACTAACAACAACCTGAGATAATTCACCTTTATTGCTACAAATTAGCAATCACATATGAAGAACCAAACTCTACCTCCTCCAACTCGAATTTACTAAGTAAAATAGGTGACACAAGCCATGTCACACAAGTTAACATCATCCAAGTTGTTTGTTGATGTGGAAATTCAAATTTTTCACTTTAATCAAGGAAAAGTCAAATTGAGAATTTCTTGTTGCATTTTTCAACACATAGTTCATTGGAATGTATTACTTTCACTATGAACTTGGCATAGTTCACATGTTAAGTTCATACATTTTTGAGCTAATGTGGTTCTATGTGTTGTGTATATAAATAATAGGTGTCAATCTCTTGCTACTAGAAACAATACTCCCTGTGAAATGTGGTATGGCCACATTCCTTTGGTGAGGCATCTCAAGGTTTTTGGTTCCTCCTGTTCTGCCTTCATACCTAAGGAACAGATAAAAAAACTCAATTCAAGGAGTCACAAATGTATCTTCTTTGGGTACTCATACCTCCAAATCATAACATCTCTATGATGAAGCGAATAAGAATTTTATAATATCTAGAGATGTGATCTTTCTTGAGTCTTCCAAGATTGACAATGTTGTTGAGCGGCAGATTAATCATTTGGATATATTCAAACATGCAAAGTATTTTCAAGAGTTTGATAGTGAGATTCCACATCTCCTTCTCTTAGCCCTATACTTTCTATGAAGATCCTTGAAGAAATTAGGTTGAGGGAAATTCCTTCCCCTGCTTTGTTAGGAAAGAGCTAAGAGACTACTCGTAGTAGGTAGCCAAATTTGACAAGAAGTGAGGGTACATGAAAGATACAAAGCAAGGATTAATGCGAAGGAGTAATGAAAATGAGTGTACTCACTATATACATATCATCAAACATATTTCATCCCACTTAGGATGCCTTGCATCAAGCCTGGTTAGTCATAATATCATGTTGGTCACAACTTTCGTAGCTTAAATAAACAAGTGGTAATACTCTTCATCTCCTAAGCTATGTAATAAGCAAGTGAAAGGGAGCAAGACACATAGAAGAAACACATGGAATGCTTTTCAGTTCTTGCAACCATGCATGTCATTGAAGAGAGAATGATACAACAATGATAAACAAACTTTTAAGCTACAGTAAGAGGTTTATTTTAGAAGATGTGCTTTTTTTTCCATACCTAGCCTCCAAAAGGTTATGCATCAGATGGAGTCTTCATCTAGTCCCAATATTCTATCATACCTTGGGTTCCTTGTTGTGCTTATTTTTCTTCTGAGCTCCTTGAGAGTCATCTATCATGTCATCTTTCTTCGTGGCCCATGAAAGACATAATTGTATAGTTTCAGCAGGCAGTAACTGTTACGGGATGAGGCCCTGGTAGGACACGTTTACAAATTTTTAGGATGCAAGGCACTACTATGGGATGAGGCCCTAGGAGGACACATCTACAAAATTTCAAGATGCAAGAAAACTCGGTAGTCAAGGGACAAAACTGCATAGTTTCAGGAGAGAGTGGATTCTGGTTGAGGGAAGGACACTGCAGGAAACCACTATGCAATTTTGAATGGTAAGGTAGGGTGGGATTTCTGCACATTACACAGTTCCAAAAGGAAAGGGAAAAGCTTGAGGGTTACATATGTGAAGTGTGTAGTTCAAGAAAGTTGGATGAGGCTAGGTTGCTAAGGAAACTCCGAAATTTAGCTAATTGTTGGATCAGTGGAAATGATGTGAACAATGATAAAACTTGACTATGATCATACACTTGAAAACTTATCGATACAACATAGACCATCCGTAACATATATCACATACTTATCTTAATGCAATAACCTTTGTGGCAGCTTACGACAAGTGTGGCTCTGATTATAGACTGTGGGCGGATAAAGGTGACACTTGTGTAAGAGTGTGTGAAATGAGTGTGAAACGTGTCTGTGTGGTGACGAAAACCCATTCTCATAAATATTTCCCCTTGAAGAAAAACAAACCTCCCTTTGCATGACAAGTGATTACCCCCATGCCCAAATATGACACATTCTATGTAAAGATAAAAGCATGAACGACTCTTAAGATTGAAAAGGGGAGCTTGAGATCATCAACTTGCCAATAAGGGACTAAGGAACAATCGATCACAATATCCATTGTAGGCTCTGAAATTTAAGTGCAGGGCAAAATTTTGGAGGGTGTTGTAGCCTCTACAACAGAGCCTTCACCTTCTTGCTAGCTTCTTTTTCAACTAGTGTCTTGAATTCTACGAACTTAGAGAATGTCTCATTTGTATTCCACGTGAAGAAGATCCAACACTTCTATGAGAAGTCATGAATAAAAATGACAAAATATTTGTGTCTTATAGTGTAGTTTGTTGAGAAGATTCCATAAACATCATAGTGGATCCTTTCTAGGATTGCATGTGCTTTGTTGTCTCAATCATGGAATGGGGATTTTATGTACTTCCGCATCATACATCCTTTGCATATATCCTACTGCTTAAGTGCTCCTTTAGGGAGGCGAGTGGTTATTTGTTCTATGGTATTCGAGGTACCATGATGCAAAATGACCAAGTATTTTGTGCCAAAGTTCATGGACATCGTGACCTTCACTTTCTCTTCCCTAGTGCTTAATGTAGCACAATCTTCCACATCTAGCTTATACAGGTTGTTCACACAAACCCCGATTAGCTTCACCTACCCGGTGGCTATGTGTCTGAGGAATGCTTTTCCTTTGTTGAATATCACTTCACAACCATGGTAAACCAACCACTTGGTGAATGATAGTAGATAGACCCCTAATCCTTTACCTTTACCTTTTTTTACTATCGCCTCATATTTTCTCTTAAAAAATTGCCTTAAAATCCCCCTCCGTGTAGCAATGTCGAATGGAATGATAGACAAGTTGTCTCTAATCGTATGAGCATATATGAAAGGGACAGAAGAAAAATTGATGTGCGGGAAATCTTGTGAGTAAAACTTGTTGTGTTCTTCTTAGTCAACTACCCCCACAAAACAAAGAGCCCAACAAATCGTTGCCTTTATATAAGATAACGTGAATGGTAAGTAAAATAACAACCTCGGTATAGGCACAAGACAACAATTGCCTACAAGCTCTTGGACTTAGGGTGCATTGTGAGAGTAAATTTTGCAGTTGTTAGATAATAGTGTTAAATTGAAATGTTTGTGTCTTAATTGTTAATTGTATTAAATAGGTTTCATCTAAAGTGGTCATTGTCTTAAATATAAAGTTTTGTCTTAAAATATTTTTGTCTCAACATATTTTCATTTTAAATTATTTTTGTGTTACATATAAAGTTTTGTCTTAAAATATTTTTGTCTGAAATTGCTTATGTCTTAAAATATTTTTGTCTTAAACTATTTTTGTCTTAAATATAAAGTTTTGTGTTAAAATATTTTTGTCTCTAAAATTTATATTTAAGACAATTCAATTGATATTAGCTTTTAATGTAAAATAACTAAAATAAAAAGTGATTTTTTAAGACAAAAGTTATCTTTTGTCTTAAAAAAATGTCTTATAAGTGCCCTTGGTGTAGTAGTGTCAACAGTGCCAATTTGCAACAAGTGTTGTGGGAAGAAGTCGGAATAAATTGTAAAATTCCTAAATATGTGTGGACAAATTGTTCTTCTAATTACTCAAATTTTAAAAAAATTGGATGTGAAGCCTATGCTCTTAGTTCTAAGATCTAGCCTTCTAAGTCTCATAGTAGATCAAAGAAATATGTCTTTGTTGGTTATGAAGATGTAATTAATGGATATAGATTATATGATCCTACTTGCCACAAAATCATCATTAAATGTAGTATTTAATGAATCCCCTCATTAAATCAAATACAGGAAAAGGTGATCTGAAATAGGAATAAGTACCACTAAATCAACAATTTCAGTGAGAGACAACCATGTACAGAAACTAGAAAGAAGGAAAAAGCTTCTCATGATTAAAAAATTTGTGGATCCTAAAGATATTCAGGAAAATGTGGAAATTTATGAATCTTGATCCCTGTAGTTTAAATAATTGATTTTTTTTAATTTTTTTTTTTATGTTTTTTCTAAATTATTTTTCCCAAAATCTAGTTAGAAATTCATAAGAATTACTGGAATTGCGTAAGCTAGTTGCTGAATGGCATAATTTAAATGGATTAGGGATTTCTCAATATACTAGATCATTCTATACATCAAAAATAACAGTTTGAACAAAATTAAAGTGGAATTTACCAAAATTGTATTATCAAATTTCAACGATTGCATAATCAAATTCTACTGGTAATTGTCCAAAAAAATCCAAAAAATTTAATATTGGGAGTTATCCATACTTGAACCCAGAAGTTGTATCTATAACATTATTCCACCTTAGGACTGTTCCAACTTAGGAATAAACCCAGAAGTTGTATCTATAACATTATTCCACCTTAGGACTGTTCCAACTTAGGAATATGACAGACTTGGTAGGATCTGATTGCAATTCATTTGCATCACAATTTTATTTGATTTCAAAATTGGGATTTGCATCACATTTTTAGTTGTATCTATAACATTATTCCAGCTTAGGACTGTTCCAACTTAGGAATATGACAGACTTGGTAGGATCTGATTGCAATTCATTTGCATCACAATTTTATTTGATTTCAAAATTGGGATCTAATTGCAATTCATTTGCATCACATTTTTAGTTGATTCAAGATTGTCAAACATTCTCTCTGCACCAGTTTGCCATGCCATGTATTAGTGTTCACATAGAAATAAATTTAATGAGTTTGTATTTTTAAAGAAATTAAAGCTTCGACGGATAAAATGCATATCACTAAGCAAAGCACTAGAAGGACCACAAGCAATTTAAACAACCAATATCAAATTTTAAATCAACAAAGAGGTAACTGATCCCGACGACAAAAGACATTAGCAGTTCAAATGTGGCATAAATGTATCACAACCCACTCGAGAATACGGAAAGACACTACAATGCCAGCCCTTCTGACCGGAACTGTAGATATGCTGCTTTTGAGTGGAACAAAAGACTCTGCCTAAATAATTTACAGCGTATATATCACAAACAAAGCGAACTGAGAAGATATCCTTTAATTACAGTGATATATCTATTGGATGCATAATAGTGACGTAAGGATCAAGATATATGCAATAGTGATAAACCTTGGACAAATAACATCTAAGAATGGACCTGTCAAAACAGGTGGCATTCAAAATTTCCTATTCTTCTAATTACCTGGTTTCCTTCGGAGATACACAACAGCTTTCTGTGATATCTTCGGAAACACAATTACAGGTATTCAATGGTGAACTTCGAGCAATAACCCTGCTGTTATCCTCCATAAGAGCCCTCTTCTACGTCTCAGTGGAAGATCTGAAATTTGACAGTTATGCATAATACGTAATAAGAAAAATTGAGAAGCTTCTAGTCCAATGCTGATGGAGTATACTTTAAGTTCACGTTTGAGATATCACACAACTAATTCTGGACTTGGAGACAATTCTGATAACCGATTAAAGAAGATAATGTCTAGTCTGCATCAGGGCGACAGTCATGGAATGTCGATGACGATGGGGTAATGAGAATAATGTCAATGAGGATGGGGAATGAAAGTGAGAACATGGATGTCTAATAAGACATCCATAAGCTGGAATTTGGAATTTAAATTTTTGAACTTTGAATTATGAGGAAGGGGAATGAGGGTGAGAACTTGGATGTTTAGAATTTGGAATTCTAAACATTTTAGCTCTGAATATAAGGATTCGATAAGGGCCGTGATTTGGACAAAGGCAGCTTAAAATCAAAACCAAAACCAGTAGTGATGATAAAGTGACAAATTAACACTGCGAGGGTGTAGAGAGACCGTTGCAGAAGGAATAAGAGTGATAGGCAGCAATGCCTATCAGGATCTACATGGTCACTGTAAACACCGAAAACATAAGAGGAACGCCCATTAAGTTCAGCAAGGATAACAACAAGAGAAATGTCTATCAGCCTTACCAGGCATCATTGCAAAAGAGAAATGGTAGTATGCAGACAGTAGGGTTGCTACCAACGTACTTACCATAAATGAGTGCTATAGGACTGCTTGCTGTGGGCGAATGGCTTCTTGGATGACACTCTCTACCTCCATCAATGTACTTTCACTACGATAGTAGTTAGGAAGCTGTTGCCGCATAACAGAAGGCGGTTGTTTCCCAGCCTTACCCAAATGCTTGTAAACCATCTTCAACATACCAGAAAAATCTGAGAGTGACATCTGCTTACAACTTCTTCCTGAAACCTGACATCTGCCATTTTTCACTCCATTTGTAAATCTCGCTTCCTCCACATCTCTGGACCTAATTTTATCATTAGACCTCTGTGAAATCTGAACATAAAGAGGCTTGATCTTCTTCACGTACTTCCGAACAATCTCCTTTGCTTGCTTCTTCTCTCTATACATATTTTGACAGATCTGACCTTCTCCATCATAAAAAAATTCTGGTTTCTTTTGAAACCCATGATTGTTGTCATCTCTCTTCGCATTTATAAAATTATCTCTAGTGAAAAGAGACACCAGCGGTACGTCCTCCAGCTTGAATTTCACTGTAAGGAATCTATTCTGCTTCGGCACGGGAGAGCCCATACCAGTACCAGTACCTGTATATTTAGCAGGACACTGCAATTCCATGCCATGTTTAGCCAACTTTCTAAATCCAAACAAATATATCTTCAACTTGGTAGCAGTTTTGAGCAGCCTGGCGAAGTGGGTCTTGATTCTTGGAGGAACGTTATTAGAAGAGTGCAGCGAGGCATGAATAGTCCTAACATCAATACCACACGGAAGGTGTGTGGGAATTAGTTCCAGGGTAAGAAGCTGGCCTTGGTAAAACAAGTTATCTGTAGGAGAGATGAAGTGATTTGGATTTGCGGAGTTTGCACTATAATTAGAGAAATTGACTGCAAATTGATCTTAGCTTCGATTGTCTTCTTGGCTTGAGGTTGGGGTTGTGTTGAATGGGAAGGGCACAATGTTTGTATTAATGAAAATAAAACCCACTAGTCACCTGAACCAACAGAGTCTCACTCTTCAGAAACTCTCTACATTGTTCATCAACATTACACATTGAATAGAATGCATGGTTTTAGGGAAGTTAGAACAAAATACTAAGAAATACAAACTAATTCCTATCCTAAGGCTATGTGAACCAACTCTACCAATTCTAGGATATCCTCCATTATCTTCAACACTCCCCCTTAATGGAGAATGGGTTCACATATATGACTAACATCTCCCTAAACATCTGAAATTTTATTTTTTCAAGAGGCTTAGTGAAAATGTCGGCAACATTATGACATGTATTACAATATTCTAGATGAATTTCTTTGGATTGCACTTTCTCCCTTACAAAATGGCATTGAATATCAATATATTTCGTGTTTTTGTAATACACCAGATTGTTGGAGAGCTTGATTGAAGGTTCATTATCGCATTTGATTGTTGTTGCAACTGTTTGTTCTTCCCCAACATTCTGGAGAAGTCTCCGCAACCAAACCGCCTCGCACGTTGCTGCACACATGGCTTGATACGCTGCTTCTGTTGAGGACAAGGAGACTGTGTTCTTCTTATTGCTTCTAGAAGTGATCACCCCGTATCGAAGACTAAATGCATCACCTATTATAGATTTGCGATCATTTGCATTTCCTGCCCAATCTAAATCTGCAAATCCTCCCAATCTAACATTAGAAGAGTGAGTGTAAACAATTCCATAATCTATAGTACCATGTACATACCTCAAAACATTCTTCAGTCCATTCGAGTGGCTCTCAAGTCGCTTAGACATAAATTAGCTTAACACGCTGACTACATAACCCAAATCAGGTCTAGTGGTGGTTAGGTAGATCACACTCCCAACGAGCGGTCTGTAAAGTGTTGCATCCGTCGCTTTTGTACCATCCTCACACTACAATTTGATGTTTTGCTACAATGGTACCTGTGCGGACCTGCAGTGATCCATTTTAAACTTCACAAATAGGCCTTTGACATACTTTACTTGAGACATAAATGTTTGTCGTGACTCTCTCTAGATCTCGAGACCTAAACAGTATCTAAGGTCAACGAGATGCTACATCTCAAATATCTGTGACATCTGTTGCTTAATTTTATCAATTAGATATATAACATCACCTATAATTATCAAATCATCTACATATAATGAAACCAGCACTACGCACCCTTGTTCATCTTTCATGGTGTAAAGATTAGGGTCATTCTTGCTTCTATTATATCCAGCTTGCAGAAAAAATGAATCAATTTTCTCATACCATGACTTAGGAGCTTGTTTTAATCCATAGAGTGCTTTCTTCAACCTACAGAATAAATGTTCTTTTCCCTTCTAGACAAACCCTTCCGGTTGTTCTAAATAAACCTCTTCTTTCATTTCTCCATTCAAAAATGCAGACTTTACATCTAGTTGGTGCATCATCCAATTTCTTAGTAGCTAAGGCGATTAACATTCTAATGGTGTTCAATTTAGCTACAGGGGTGAAGGTTTCTTCATAGTCTATCCCTTCTTTTTGTGTATACCCCTTTGCAACCAACCTACCTTTTAGTTTTTCTATAGTTCCATTTGCATTATTTTTCGGTTTATATAACCATTTGCAACCCATGACCTATTTTCCTTTAGGGAGTTCTACCAATTCCCAAGTGTTGTTTTTTATTATGGAATCGTATTCCTCTTCCATGGCTATTTTCCATTCATTACTTTCATTTGCTTCTTTATAACTAGATGGTTCAACAACATTCATCATACTTGTTATAAAAGCATTTTCCCTATATCTTGCATGCATTTGAGCTTTCCTACATGATCTCCTGAGTGGTGGGGTAGTGGTTTCAAACTTTATTTCTTCCTGCTGTTACTGCTATTGTTGTTGCCGCTGCTATTGTTATTGTTGTTGCTGAGGCTGAGAGGAAATAGTAAGAGGCAATGAGGATTCGATAGTGTCTTGGCATTGGCTTTCAAGGAGAGGGGGCTCCTAGGGATCAGGAGGAGAGTGGGGGGATGAGGGGTCTTCTTCCTCCAAATATTTGAAGGGGTTTGATGTAGAGGGTAATGGTTGAGTCAAGATGGGAGGGGCAGAGAAGGATGCAACTTGGATTTCTGGGGTAGGCTTTGGTTTTGCGCCACATTGTTTGGGGTTTACTTTCTTTTTTTTGACTTGTCCCATGTGTCTTCACTGGCTTCAACATTTTCATTCATTTCATTTTCTTTTAGTTTACTACACCTATTAGCAAAATGACCATATTCATGGCATACCTTACATTTGAACGGGATTTTTTCGTAGTCCAACTGTTGAATATGGGTCCATTGGTGCACTTTGATCTTGATTTCTTGCGGAAGGCCCTTTCCTAAGTCGACTTCAACACAGATCCTTGCACATGCATGCATGTTTTCCTTTGGTTCGCATCTGTCGATGTATTTTCC